>JAUELO010000087.1:4632353-4643368 GCA_032357855.1 Amphibolips quercusostensackenii | reverse complement strand
TGCACGTATATGTCATAAGAGCCATTCCATTTTATTTCCTCGTAGTCAGATGCGACCAAATTTAAAAAAATTTTGACACCTTACTATAATAAGCTTTAGTGTTTTTTTAACTTATTTATTCCGATAATCTATTAAATTTTATTACTCTTAATTAGAAATTTGATTTTTAAAACGCAAGGGTACAGAAAAATGTTACATTTTTGTGACTTATAGAACAGAGAACAACTCAAGTTCTACTCAGTGAAATTGAATATAATGAAATCACTTGTATTTAACAGTCTTTAAACTTTCGTATCACGTGAAGAAAGTAAATACAGTTTAAATAATAAATTGAGAAAAATTTGATTTTTTTAAATATCTATTCATCTTCAGCTTAGTCGTTACCTACACTGTTAGAAATTTTCGAAAAATTCCGACACATTTAAATTACTAAAGTTACTGAAATTTACGAAATTAGGTTGCTGAAAACGAAGTTCAGTAACTTTTATAGCAAACTTACTTAATTTTTATTGAACCTCAGAAACGGTTTCTGAAAATTACAAATAGTATTATACAAATTGTTAATAGCTTTACGAGCGCGTTTGGATCATGAGACGAAGCATGGTCCTTCAGTGGTAATCGTCGATTTCAAGAGATTTTGTTACGGTTTGTTACGGAAAAAGGGGTCCTTCATTCATGTACATAACTTTTCAAAAGTCGCAATTGAAAAAAATAACTTGCAGTAATTGCACAGAAACAAATAAGTTTTTTAACATTACACGATAAACAAACCTGGTGGGTTAAAAACGAACCTAGCTAGAAAAATTTTTTGTAAAGTTGAGGAATTTCATTGTTCACGGAAAAGTGAGGAATTTCAAAATAAAAATCGTGTTTAAGTCGGGAAATTTCTATAATTATGAGTAACAACCAAGTAGAAAAAATATTAAACTTTTTCAATTTCAATTTGTAATTGTTTTATTTTGTTTATAAAAGATTCTAAGTTAAAAATGTTACAAGTTAAGGATTCTGATCTTTAAAGTCAGGAAAAATTAAAAATTGGTCAGTAAAAAATTAGAGATATTTGAAAATGAAGTTTTGCGTTAACCCTGATATAATATTCTTAATAATTTTTTTTTTGCCTTATATTTATATTCCTTTTTTTTGCAGATGCTTCCTTCAAAAGATTACCTTTTCAGTTTTTTTCTCAAAATACAACAATTTTGTTGAAGAGGCATCTCCTTTGGTTGAAACTCAACTGTTTTGTTGAAAATTCATCTTTTGGGGTTAAACATTCAACTATTTTCCCAGAAAATTTCTTTCTCGTTTACATGAAACTCATATTTTATTCTGAAAAGTTAAACCGAAATCTTTGTTGGATGAAAATTCAACTATTCTTTTCATTATTTGTATTTTTATTTTAAAAATTCATCTATTTCAGAAAAAATTGCCCCGTTGTTGGATGAAAATGCAACTGCTGGGTTAGAAATTCAACAATTTTTTTTTTTATTCAACTGTTTTGTTACAATATCGTCTTTTTGGGTTGAAATTTAATGTTTAATTTTCGCAGAAAATCAACTTTATATTCAAAACTTATATTTGGATGTTAAAAAGTCATAATAAAATCTTTTTCGGATGAAAACTCAATGTTTTTCAACTCGTCTTATTGAGTTGAAAATTTAACTAATATCGTAGAAAATTAACTTATTTTCCAAAACTCATATTCTGATGCTGAAAAGTCAAACAAAAATCTTTTTTGGTCAAAAATTCTACTATTCTTTGAAAAATTGGTCTTTTTATTTTGAAAATCTATTTATGCTACTAAAAATTGCATATTTCTTCAAAAAATATTTACGGTTTGGTTTGAAATTCAACAATTTTGTTGAAAAGTGATTTTTTTGTTTTGAATTAAACTGTTTTGCTAGAAATTTGTGTTTTTAGGTCGGATGATTAACTATTTTCGTAGAAAACTTCTTTTCTACTCACACAAAACTCATATTTTCATTCTGAAAAGTCTAACTGTAATCTTTTTTGTATGAAAATTCAACTATTTTTTTCATTATTTGGCTTTTTTGATTCAAAAAATCATCTATTTTAGTAGAAATTATATCTTATTTAAATAAAAATTCAGCTGTTTGAATACAAGTTAAACGATTATTTTAAATTTATTTGTTTCGTTGAAATATCGCTATTTTTTGTTGAAGATTCAAGTATAATTTTTTCAAAAAATCAACTTTATGCTTAAAACTTATGTTTTCTTGTTAGAAAGTCAAAATAAAATATTTTTTGGATGAAAACCTAATTTTTTTCTATAAATTCGTCTTTTTAAATTAAAAATTAAACTCATTTTGTAGAATATTGACTTGTTTCCTAAAACTCAAATTTTTTATCCTTGAAAGTCAAACGAAAATATTTTTTGGTTGAAAATTCAACTATTCTTTAAAAGCTTTGTCCTTCTACTTTGAAAATTCTTTCACTTTACTGAAAATTTCATCTTCCTTTAATAAATATTTATCGGCTTTGTTTAAAATTCAACAGTTTTGTGTAAGAAGTGAATTTTTGTTGTTGAAAATTAAACTGTTTCATTGAAAATTTATCTTTTTGTGTTGAAGATTGAACTATTCACGTAGAAAATTTCTTTCTCACTTACATAATACTTATTTTTATCCTGGAAAGTCAATCTTAAATTTTCTTCTGATAAAAATTTAAATATTTTGAGCCTAATTTGTCTTCTTGATCTAAAAATTAATCTATTTTAGTAGAAATGGTATCTTTCTTAGTTTGGAATACAACTGGTTAATAACTAAAATTTTTTTTTCTTCCATTTTAACTGTTTCGTGTAAATATCGTCTTTATTAGTCGAGAGTTCAAGCATAATCTTTGCAGAAAATTCCCTTTATGTGTTAAACTTATATTTTCATGTTGAAAAGTTAAAATATAATTTTTTTCGGATAAAAATTCAATTTTAAAAAAAATTTATATTGTTAATTAAAAATGTATTTGTTTAAGTAGAAATTGTATCTTTCTTAGATAAAATTGGTACTGTTGGCATGAAAATTATTTTACTTTGTTTCAGGATTCAACTTTTGTTTTTGAAAATTTTTTTTAAAACACTTTGATAAGAAATGATTTTTTTTGTGCAAGATTTATATTTTTGTTGAAAATCTATCTCTTTGGCTAAAAGTTTAACTATTTTTTTATAAATTAATTTTTTTGCTAAAAACTTATATTTTCTGGTTAAAAATTAAATTTTTTTACAGAAAATTCACTTAAAAATATTATGAAATTTTGAGCGTGAATTTCTCCAACATTTAATATGCAGAGACATTCTTGTTTGGTTAAATTATTTTGATATAATTGTGCAGTATATATTTGTCTTTTAAAAATATAAATTAAAATGAGAGTAATAATATAAATAAAATAAAATAATTCTATAAAAAAGTAATGAAATGATAATATATACTCAATAAATTAAATGTAAAAAAAGTTTTTATCATAAAAAATGAGCTGTGATTATACATCTGACACAATGAGTGTACTTACTATTATAACAAAGATAGATGAAAACTCGTTAGTAATAATTTCACTTATATTTTTTTACTATTTATATTTTTAAAAAAAGTATAGACTACATGTTTTTCTTAAATCAATAAATCAAAACAATTTTTTTAACTACTTCAAATTTTCAGTTACAGCAATTGGAAATTCCTAAACTTTAACAGAATTTTCTGAAGGATGTGTCTAAAGCTCTGTCTAAAGTTACTGATGTTAGAATTTCTGTTACAGTTTAATAACATTTAGTAAAGGTTTCTGCATAAAACTTAAGTGACGCGTTACTGAAAATTCCTACAGAAATTTCTAACAGTGTAGTTTAGTCAAACCTCAAAATATAAATCTTTGGTCTATTTTTGGAATCGGTATTTTGTAAGAAAAACGCTTAGGACCTACCTACGAGTTATTAATTTCTAAAATTATACACTGCAATTTTTATGAAACTTTAAATGTGTATGATTTTATTAAATTACTTTTAATATTGTCAATTTTGTTAATTTTCTCGTTTTGGAAATGGAATTTGTAAATAAAAATAAATTCATTCAATAAATTGATGTCATGAATAACCTTAAGAGTATTTAGTTTCATTGTATTTGAGTATCAAAGTTTAAATGAATTAGGTCGCGACTGACTTTGACTAAATAAAGTAGAATGACCCAATAATAAATTACAATTAACGATAGAAAAACCTGGAATTAATATTATTACAAAATTGACGCTAGCTTACCTGTCTCGTTCTTTCTGGTTCCAATTTCTACGAGATCCTTCACTATATTCATCAAATCGACTTTTCCTCGTATCAGAAACTTCTTCAGAATCAAGATCCATTCTGTGATTCCCTCTTAGCCTAGATCTTTCCCTTATTGGTCTTTCCGAGGCATTCGTATTTTCCAGCTCTTCATACTTTGTTCCTGAATCGTTTTCTTGATTTACAACACTGTTTTTTAATTTGTGATATTCTTTATTTCTAAAATCAGAAAACTGCGTGCTAATCATAAATTGCATCAGAAACATAAAATCTTCCCTCAATCAGACTTTATTAGCAATATTATTTGAAGTGCGATTCCAATATGCTTACCTTTGCGGTTCGTAATCTTCCTCGTTGTTTTCGACACTCAGCAAATCATTATCCTCTGCAAACAGACGCTCTTCTAATGGCAGGTCGTTACTCAAAAAGTCACTGGTAGCTTGGGCTTTAAAATTTCCTCGATTGTTAAGATTATACTCTAAAGGTTTTGCGAATATATGTCTTCTTGAGTCCTCATTATCTTTATTTAGCGCCTTAAAACGTTTTTTCGTCTTAAACGGCTGATCAGACCTGTTCGATGTTCTGTACTGTCAATAAATTCACCAAGTTTCGTAATTTTAACTCCACATGGAAGCAATGGTAAATCTATAACTTTTAATTAAAAATATATGTATTAAGTAACTCACCATATATGTGGATCCATCTCTGACCTATGATCGTTCAATCTACCTTTACCTTGGTTTTCCTCACCACGTTTCATTTCGCTACGAAAGGGAAAATATTTAAAATTGGGAGTTTCATTTAAAGTTTCGTTTTTCAAAATTTCGGGTAGGTTTATATTTCCAATAAATTCTTCTTTCGGAGTTATATTTTTCGTTTTCTTTTTACCCTTGTCTAATTTTTCTTCTTCATCTTTTTGCTTATTTTTTTTCTGAGGATAGGTGTCAGACTTTCCTCCAGGTAAAGCTGTAAAATATGATTAAAATGAATTGCTTTGAAGAAATTGTATCTGGGATTAATAGTATTTGGAATGATTAGTATTTAAGAAAATCTTTCAAGGTCGCCGAGCTGTATATATCGAATACTTAATTCAGAAACCTTTTCTTTTAAGCTGGATTTTAGCGATGATAGGTATTTTTTCTTTTTCATCATAAGCATCTTCTTCGTAGTCAAAATACTGAGCTTCTGGTATACGTTTCTTTCTTACATATTCATTTTCTTTATTAAGATATATCCCTGACAATGAGTTTGTTTTCGATCTTTCTCCTCTTTTTAATTTATTCTCTACAAGTTCCATTTAATTCGATTAAAACATGTTTTTTAAAACTAAAGCAACTTTTTTTAAAATTTTAAAGTTTATAAACTATATACCATATTCTTCAGTCTCATCTTGATGATCATTATAATTCTGAATACTTTCTTGCTTTTCTCGATCTTTATAATCTCTAATATCTAACTTCTCGTTTTGAACATCTGACAATTTTTCTAATTTTTCATCTTGATTGTCTTTCATATTTTCATCTTCTTCTTTGTTCTGACTTCTCTCGAATGATTTTCCAAACTTATGAATTTTATTAGTTCGCTTGTAAAACTTCGAATGATTTTCATATGAATTTTGATTTTTGTTAGCAGAATCTTGAAGTATTTTTCTCCCCATTCTATGCTGAAATTTCCTGATCCTGTCAGCTCCTGTAATATGTTGAGATCCTCTTTTGATGCCTGTCATCAAGACATTCCTTTGACTGTTATTGATTTCTTTTATCCATGGTAATTTTTTCTTTAATTTATCACTTTTATCACTGAGTAAAAAACATACTCCTGCATCTTTAATAATTTTGTCATTTGCAGTCTTGTAAATTCTTTCGTAAGTAAATCCTGAAGCTGTATCTAATTTCAAGAAATTGTTTTTAAAATTAACAATAATATAAGGTTTATCTAAATTCCAAACATTCTGAACAATATGTGTTTTATGTACATAATTTTCTTCTACCATGAAATATTTTTGTGAGTCTTGAACATTATTTTCTCTGATATTCTCATTTATAACTTCACCTATTGAGTCACTAATATCACTCACATTTGAAGATTCGCTCAAAACAAGATTTAAGATTAATAAAGATTTATTTAAATCATTTAGTTTCGATATCTTATATTTATATTTATTTACTATTTTACTTAGATTTTTTTGGTGTATTTTAGTTTTGAAATCCGAATTTTGATTTTCTTTACTTTCATTTCGAATAAGATTCGTTAGTTTATTTTCTTTATGATATTGCGTCTCACAAACAGAGTTTGGATTATTAGTCTTATCAAGAAAAACAGATTTGCCAATTAGAAGTTTAGTTGCTCTTTCAACAGAATATTTACAATTGTTTATTGTTGTTTGCCTAATTAAAGATTGAGAATAGATTTCAATAGCATCTTGCTTTTCTTCTCTTTTCAAAAAGTTCTTACTAATTCTTCCATGGTAATTAAGAGTTTCAGGGAATAACTCCCCAAACTCCGTCCTCTGAAATAACTTTAAGTCTTCCTCTTCTGCATTATTTTCTCTCTCCCTTTTCGCTCTTTGCGTCATTTCCTTTTTGTGAGAAGTCTCACCTTCATTCTTATTTTTTAAATCATTACGCTTTAGTAAAGAACTTGCATTTTTAAAATCATAGGCTCTTATTTTCAAGTCGACAATTTCTGCTACTGATCTAGAGTCATCCCACCAGTTGCAACCTATGCCATTGAAATGCTTCTCATAATATTCAATCAAGATTAGCAAAAGTAAAGTGAAGATTTGAAAAAATGTTTTGATAGAGTATTCTACAAATCAAAAGATCATTGAATCAAGTAATTTTAATTCTGATTTGACACACTAATTTCAGTATAATCTTACTTTTGTCTACATTCACAGAACAGCCAGAAGCAGTACTGGATGTCTTTAAAGTCCTCAATGACATATCGTTTTCATGTTCATTCTTCGCGTGACCTCCTCTCTTTACAGTATCTTCCTCAAACTGTTTGTCATGTTCCTCAGGTCTTGAAATGTTTGTTACATTGCTGTTTCCATTTTTCCCTTTGTTAGATTCAATGAGACTCTTTCGTAGTTCTAGTACAGTCTGCTTCAACGTTTCTAAAGACAGTGGTAACTCATCCGCGTTTGCTTCTTTCATTGTTTGCGACTTTTCCGATAAAACAGTACCTATTATTTGACTCAATTCATGTTTAATTACAGAGTTACCTGTGTTTTCTACACCACTCATAACTTTCTTATTCTCTTTATTATTCATAGCATAGAAAAAATATATTTAAAATTTTCTAAACGTACCTGAATTTTCAAAATCTTTAGGAAAAGTTTCATGATCACTTGGCCATTGATCCACTCTATCATAGTTGAGTTTCTTGTAACTAAACTTCGAATCATTCTTCTTGCTAAATAAGTCCTTTGAAACTTTGATTTCTTTGTTCATTTTTTGATCGAATAGCCTGCATTCGGGAAAGTGAATTATTCGCAAAATATTGAGTTAAGACAAAAATAAAACAGCTGCTTTAGTGAAATCTATCATCTCTGATAACATAATTTAAATTAATAAAGTTCAATCAATGTTTCATTGTAAGTATTATTCTTATGGCAATCATTAAATTAATTACCTCGCTATAACTTTATCACATCCAAAATCGCTATTGTTAGCATGTCTCTCGGATTTTATTTCTTCATCTGAATATATTTTTTCGGGAACACTAAGGGGATCATGAGACTCGTATATTTTTTTTCGGCGCTCGGCTGATATCTCAAGATTTCGATTTGTATTAAAGCCTTGCTTTCTTCTTGTTTCTTTTATTTTATCAGAAGGGATAGCAGCTGATCTAGAAAAAGATGTACTCTTCTGCTTTGCCAAACTGAATTCAAATTGTAGAAAGAAATATCAATGCACTCCCTCACGAATGACAAATTATCGTAATAAATCTTTAAAAAATCTCTACTTCTCTAAATTTGTTTGCTTCAATTTCATGTCATGTACTTTTCGGTCTATCCACTCAAGTTCATTTTGTTTCTCCAACGCGTTTTCAGAGAACGATTTGAGAGGAAGAATGTTTTCATTTTTACTTGTAGATACAAAATCTTTAGAAATTCTAATCCCAGTGTGAGCCAACTGTGATATTTAGAAAAGGAAAATTAATTTTGTTAAAATAAGTATATGAGACATATAATTAAACCTGTGTTCAAAATATTAAATTGGAAATTGTGTGTCATTTAAGATTTAAAGGGGGGGGGGGCATTATTTCATCCCGTTGAACCTCATCAGTGTGAAATGGCATAGTAAATTTTAATGAATTTGGTACATAGTTTAAAAAAATAAGCATCAGAGCTGACTTGTTAAATTGAAAAAGAAGATAAACGGATAAAAAATGCTCGAAAGAACACTAATTTATAAGACTTCTTGGTTACTGCATAACTTCACTGTACCCTATACATCGACCTACACTACTAACACTATAACTGGTGGACGATAGGTTGACCTGTACTACTGCTCATACCTTCAACTTTACCACCCTTTTCACAAACCATTTTCAATGGGTCGCGTGATCCCCCCTGCACTCCGACACCTATCACCCTACATATTCCTTCGGTGCAACCCCTTTATGTCGCTCTAGAAAATACTCTTTTTAAATCCTCTATCATCAACCATTTCACTATCTCATTCTATCAGCCCTCGATTTCTCTTTTTTTCCATTAACTATCGTTTTTCGATTCCCCACACCCTTTAAGCCACACCCTATCTTCTTGACTTTTCATCAGCTTATCACTTCACTCTCGCCTATCCTTAACAACTTAAACTAGATAAAATTAATAGTAGTATAGGAAATTGGTCCAACTAAGGTTTTTTTTATTGAAACAGATTTTGATTTTGTTAAGGTTAAGAGCAGATTGTTAATATTCAATCCTAGGAAAAGGATTTCTTTTATAAAGATATTTTTTTATTTTTACAAACGAATGCAAGATGAGTAGGGTGACAAAAAATGTATAATAAGTAGTCTGGTACAGAAAAGTTACATTTTGACTTTTCTGGATACTTTGAAAATTATATTATAATTTTTTGAGTCTCGAAATAGTATGTGAGATTGAAAAAGCATCCTTAATTGTATATAAGACTGTGGCAATTAAAATGATTAAAAATTTTTAACCTACTTTGTGTTTTAAAACTTTTCCTGCTGGTCTTCTGATTCTGTGAGATGTTTTTTAAATGATAGATCACAAAGAAATTAGTAGTAGTGATTAAAACAAAATCTGTGCTAAACAAATTTTCACAATCGCGTCTAAATGAAAAGGTAAATATCAGGATGATTATCGATCTATTCAAAATTCAACACAGATTATAAAAGGCAAAATATGAAACTTCCCAGTACTAGGCTCTATTGAGTTTAGGAATTTTTGTCATCCCTAATGCAAAATAATTTTACATCTATCAGAGATAAAGCGCGAAAATAGAATTTTTTTTTATTTGAACTTGTGATGTGTGCAGGCAACTAAAAAATATTTTTTTTTTGGTAAAAGATAGAGATTTTTAGTCGCTATGATTCTTTTCCAACATATAATTTCAAACAAACAATGTTTTTTAGGCTGTTAATCTTTGAAGAAAAAAATTAAGGTGTCAAAACTTTTTCTGAACATAAAAAGAATATCACAAAAAATCGTATTTGTAATATTTACACAATATGAACCGCTCATTAATTATATCAAAAATTTTAAAAGAATAAAAATTTGCTTTACAGTAGACCATTTTTTACCATTTTTTTTTATTTGAACATACTTTATGTACGTATAATAGCTTCTTTGTAGACCACCTCAATGAATAATTAGTTTGTAATAACTCAAGAGAGCCGCTTCTCAAATGCACTTAAAAAAAGTTTGACTGCATGACAATAAAAGTGGAAGATTGACATTTGAATCTGAATTGCTGCACTATCAAGATAGTTTTGAACATTTATTTGTCGCTATTGCCAAAAGTTTGCAGCAAATAGTTCCTGAATTTATAGTAATAAAAATGTCATCAATTAAAAAAAAAAACACAGAAAATCTATGCCATGAACCGTGAAGCTGTTTCAAATAAAAATAGAATTCTCAATTTTAGTTATGTTTTGTCAAAGAGTAAAGTAATCTACTGGTATCGAAATCCAGCTTATTAATTTTTCCCGCTTTTGATGTTCTATCTCTTATTATAATTAGAGACCTATTCTTAATGTTACAACAAAAACAAGTTAATACTTATTTGTTTTCCATTAAAAATTTCCTCTTTATCACACTCACCCCACTATCACGCTTACCAGTGTTGGCCCTATAATAATACTTATTGCTAGATACAATAAGGTTACCCTTAAATTGCATTAGCGCCAGAGACCATTTATTTTTGGCATAATAATAATCAAACATATCTATCTATATAACAAGGGTGCCGCGAAATTCAGTATTCCCCCATGACAAGGTTGCCACAAAACTTAGTGCACCCATCCCCCTCTTGCTTGACCCAAGTAGTCCCCTAATCAATTTATCATCCAGTACCAAATTGCCATGGAACCTGAAGCTCAAAGCACGTGCTGGGAGATCGATAGTCATTGATACCTGGTCCAGAAGATATAATACTATTATTCTGCCTTTGCGTCTAAAAAATTTGGCAAAGTCGCAGAAAAGACTGTCTTCTCGACGACAATTCGCGGTCCCTATTCTGTTCCAGGGCGCGTTATAATAATGGGT
>JAUELO010000087.1:4619048-4632307 GCA_032357855.1 Amphibolips quercusostensackenii | reverse complement strand
TGGATTCTCCATAGAGCCTAGAACAGTAGGTATGGCGGTGTTATTAAAAATTTACTCCCTCTAGCGGATGAAGTGGCCTCTGGCAATCTGCATCTCATTCCCGGCGGGCCCTTGTAGGTACACAAACCATCGTTTGGTGGGAGCGGGAAACAGTGGAACCACAGAAAGCAAGGGAGTTCACTGTCAACAGGACATGGCCGCAGTGTTGGAAAAACAAAGGGAATGAAAGAAAACGTGAGGAAAACGGTAATGTTATACCCAATTACACACGGCATTCAGCTAAATAAACTACTTCACCCTCTATACCCCAACTACATTTTCTCCGCTTTTACTCGCTCCTGACCGTCCCACCTCATCAGGTCCACGTGCCTGTCCTCGATTGTTGCGTTTCTTTCACCGTTCTCTTAATAGAACCCTCAAGGTCTGTTCTTTCTTCTTTTTCTAAAAAAACAACATCTAAAAGACTAGAAGCTTTGTGCTTTAAGTGTGCATCTATTTTTTTCTTACTAGCAAATATTCAAAAATTGAAAAATGTGTTTTTGACATAATGATGAAAATGTTATCCGTTAACAAATTATTATTTATATATAAATTAAATGTTTTTCTCTATTATTTAACTAGTCCTCTAACTCTCAAATGCTCAGCTTCAAAACCGAATATTGATAAATTTTCTCAGTTTTTCTCGAAAATACATTTTTCGTTTTTTAAGACTTGAGTATCAAAGTAATTTTCCTGCTTTTAGGTTACGACCACAAACAAGTATGTGCTACCAACAAAACAACTTTGGCATAAATAAGCAGGTTCATGCATTGTACTAATATAACCTAATAAAATTCTTCAAAACAATTGTTATAATATATTAAAAAGTCATCGCTGTATTAGTGATTTTTTTTTAAATGCAGGTCTTGTATAATTGTTATAACAATTTATACACAATTTTCTTCAAAAACTGATCGGAAAAGCTTAAAATATATATTTTCACACGCTAATAGAACAGTATGGTATTGATGAAATTGCAACTTGTTGTAAAAAGTGAAAAATATAGAAAAAAGAGCTAATATAATTCATGTGATTGCATAGCTATCTTTAGAATAAAAGTTCAGACTTTAATTTGGTATGTAGCACTTACTTCGCTTACTTCTTACTGATCAATTTTATCTTTTAAAAGTTTTTTTGTACACCTGGTACTGCTTTTCCCTTTTTTTTTTTTAAATTATACATATCCTCATAATAAAGCAATAGTTACTTAATATGTGTAGCTTTCAAATTCTGTACTAATAGTTTGTAAAAAAAAACAGAAAACAAAAAAAATTCCTGACGAATGTCAAAGCATGTTTAGCTTTCTATTCGCAAATTAAACAAAAACATAATTGAATATAAATGCTTTTACGTAGCAATTTCTTAATCATTTATTATATTAAACAACTAAATCTTATTATTTCCCGAACTTCAGACATTAAGAGTATGTTTATTCCTTATTAACATCAAGCAGTTCATATTTTAAAATTTATGAAATACCTCAACTATAACGTTAAGAAAATACATTGACATATCACTTTCTTTAAATATTTTGTTTGTTAGTATGCATAGAAAAATATTCAGCGCATGTTTAAAAACAGAAAACTTTAATTGTTATAACTCACATAGTAAAAGTCGATTGTAAAAAGCTTGATTGAAGGGCATCATGCATTTTTTTATTAAATCTATATCTTTAATACAATTAAAAAAATATCGAAACCTAATGTCTGAATGTTTATAAAAATCTGTTCAGAATAGCCAAAATTCAAATTGTTTATAATCATAAAATAGGTAGGTATAGATTAAAAAGTTTTTTTTTGTTTTTCTTTTTTCAAATTAGTATTAATTTTAATTTTAAATATCCTTTAAATTCAAGTGCATTAAATTCTAAAAACCCTTTACCTCAAAAGTTTTGTCTTATCCATTTAATTGTTTTTAAACTTTCCAATCAAAACATCAAGAAGGGAATATTGTTTACTAAATAATGTCTTACGTGTAAATAAATGCTTAGCTGAACTCTGTATCATCTTAAATCCATTCCTGAATAAGCATATTGGCAAGAAGTTTTATTTCCGGTCAAAAATCTGCTTTTTGTTCGAATTTCTTTGTATCAATGTAGCGATGACATTTATTCGGAAAAATAATAAAAAACTCAATAATTATTATTGCTAACTATTGCTAAATAACAAAGAATTCCGTTATACTAGACCTAGCACTATACTTGACCGGTTAGTTGTACGGTAAATTTTGTTATTATAGTAAGTGCCTTGTCATCAGTAAAAACTTATACTGCAGGCTAAGATTCTATAACAAATAATTTTTAAAAGTTGTTCACAATCATATTTATTCATAAATTTATATAATTATTTTTAACTAATCAGTGTCTTCACTTAATCTCAAGAAATGTAAATGAAAAAAAAACTATTTGATTCTAAATGAAACAGCCAAAATTTTACAATTTGTTATCCGATTTTTTTATTAGGATCTATAATGTTAAACTTTACTTAATATTATCAAAGATAAATTACTTTTAGAAATATTTGCAGCAATTGAAATCAGTTAGAGTAATCGAAATGCAAAAAAACTCAAATTTTATAATATTTTTCAGTATTATATATTTATTATTAATTTATTAAAAATTAAAAATTAAAAATTGTTTTAAAAAACTGTTAATAACAATGTTTCTTTTCAACTTTCGAATTGTTAATTTTTATGATGTGTGGTTTTTATATTTATACAAAACAGTTTCAGTAATAGAGAAAATTAATACAGCTAAAGATCATTTCGTAATGACTGCTAGATTTTGCATTTAAAATTATCGTGGCAAATGTACTACGATTTAAGTGGATGTATTATTAATTCAAGAAATTTTTGTAATTAACTTAAAAAAAATCTGCTTGCTGCGCGGGCACATTTTCATCGCGCCCTGCGCGCGCTACTCGCTTCGCTTGCAAGTTTGAGCATGCCTAGGGCGCGCGACTTTTGGTTTTCGTGCTTCTGCTCGATAACATATATTTATCATGCACTTTGCGTTTAATAATTTATTTATCTCGCGCTTCGTGCTCCATAAATTATTCACCTCGTGCTTCGCGCTCGATCTTTGTATTTCTCCTACATTTGTGCACAGACCTTTTACGATTAAAGGTCAAAGCATTGACAACCGTCATTTGGTGATTATAAATTCTCTTTTGTTAAATCTTCTTCGGCAATATTCAGATAGCAAAATAAGGTGCAAACTTCATTTATCATAATAACATTAATATTTTTTTTTTTTTTGTTCAATAAATTTCATTCTTAGCTGCCCTGAAAAACGTATTATTTTAATTAATTTATATTATAACAATTTATAATACGCCTAAATATTTAAATATACGTATTTTCGTTGTCTTGTTATTTATAATAAAAAAGTATGTATACAGTGAGAAATACCATTCTCTTTATTAACATTTTATTGCTGTTTGTGTCGTTTTTTCATGAATTTGAATTGCTCATTTTCAATGTTGTTTTTTACGATTAAAACTTTTCTTCTTTAATTTTTTTTTCATCTCTCGTGCCGCTTTTTCAAAAATATAATTTTTCACTTAGATCATATTTTTTACAAATAAAAGAGAATCTACTTGTCCTATCTTGAAATTATAAATAACAAATTTGTAAATTCTTTCTAGGTGAACAAGTTTAATCACTTGAATGATTTATTTTTAATGGTATTTTTTCCAATTAAGAAAAAACTACGCGTCCTATTAAAAATTGTTCTTAAGAAATATGTCGCTATTATCTAAATGAGTAACTTTTCCCATTTATTTTTTTCATAGCTTGTATCGCTTGTCCAAAAATTTAATTCTTTTTTTTTAATTTTATTTTTACAATTACAACCAAAACTACGCGTTCCATCAAAAAATGATTATTAACAACTTTATAGTTCTTTTTTAGTAGAACGACTTTTATTGAATTTTTTTTCATAGCTTGTGTCGTTTGTCAAAAAATTTATTTGTCTTAATTTCTAATTTTGTTTTTTACTACTAGAACAAAAACAACGCATCCAATCATGAAGTAAATTTCAACAAATTTGTAGTTTTTTTTTAGTCAAAATCTTTTGTTTTAATTTTTTTTTCGTACCTTGTGTCGCTTGTCTAAAATTTGATTTGTTAGTTTTTGATGTTTTTAACGATAAAAAAAAACTACATGTCCCATAAAAAAGAAAATTCAGAACAAATTTGCAGATTTTTTTTAGTGCATATTTTTTCTAATTATTTTTTTTCGTGTCTTGCATAGTTTAACCGCAAAATAGAATTCTGAATTACTTTTTGTGCAATCAAAATTTGAATTTTTGATTTTTCAAGAAAAAAATAAAATAAATTCGTTATGATAATCTTTAAGTGATTTTGAGAAACAACGTTTTTTTCACTTGTTTCATGTCGTGCGTTGTTTGGATCAAAATGTTAATTTTCGTTTGCTTTTTTATATTTAAAACATGCTATTAGTCTGATGATTTTCTTTTTGTAGTAAAAAATCATAAGGATAAATTGTGAGAGTTTTCAAGTACTACCAATGGCCGTACATAGAATTTTAGAATTTAAAAAAAAAATGTTTACAAAAATTTTGAAAATGCTCTAACTTTTTAAATTTTCATCCGAAATGGCTGCTTAACAAACCTTATTTTAATTTTTAATCCATAAAATTGTGTGCATAAGCACAATCCAATCCGATAAGTCTTTCATAAGTTATCCGGTATACAGACGACAACGACAACGTCGACGACAACGACTACAGACATCATCGTAAAACCGATTTTTTCGGATTCAGGAGGTCTTGAAACGTAAAGATCTGAATAAACTCGCGATAGTCAGTTTCACATAAGAACAATACCTTTTTATTATAATGAGAATGTAATCATTTTTATATATTTTTTGATATCTCTAACAGATCGCACAGTGGTCCAGTAATGGATTTTCGCAGACAAATTAAGCTAGAAGTTGTAATTTTCTGTCGATTTTAAAGTTAGGTAAAAAAGCCCTGTATAAAATAAGGCATCAACCCGTCGAAGCCATATTTTAATTGGCATTTTGTATTAAAAATTTTGTTATCAAAAAATTCGAAAAAAATTAGATTTTCCAATGTATTATTTCTTATCTTCGTGTAAAACAGTAAAGTACAACAAAAATCAATAGAAATTGATGCGCAGACACAAATGCTCACAATTGTTATTAAATATACAATTGTTTGTATTATTCGTTGTCAACAATTGAAATTGTGGATTTACGATAAAAATTATCAGCTAGATAGTACAGAAATGTTATTAGCAGCAAGTCTTTGTGAAAAAATATTTTCATGTAAAGAGATACAAATACGGTGCAATTCCTTATATTATTTATTAATAACCATTGCAATTGCCGACTTGAAATATAATTTTTCAGCTAAATAATATTACAGTCATTCGCAGCAGCTGGTCTTCGTGAAAAAATAAATTTTTTTTCTGTAAAAACACACGAATAAAAATAATTTTTTTCTGTAAAAACACACGAATATAATGCAATTGTTTATAAAATTTCTTAATAACAACAACTAATAGTTATGCCTAACAACATTTTCAACGTGATATAACATAGTGATGTACTCAAAGATGATTTCTTATGAGGAGAAAATATTTAATTCTATGTAATGTTCTACAAATGTATATTCGCTTATAAAATTAGTTTATGATAGTAAAATTTTTGCTTCAATGATTAATTCTTAGAACATTTGTGTCTTTGCATAATTTTTTATCAATTTCTGTTGTACTTTACTGGTTTACATAAAGATAAAAAATAATGCATTGGGAAATCTATTTTTAAAATTGTTTATTAACATAACATTCGACACAACATTAAAATTAAAACTCATTGCCGAGGGATTGATGCGGAATTTTATTCAGAGTATTTCTAAAAAAAGGAACGTTGAAATCGACAGAAAATTATAACCTCTAGCCTAATTTGTAAGGGAAGATCCATTACTGGACCACTGTGGATCGGGCCGCATGATAATCGCCTCATCTGGACTTTTCCAGATATCTAGATAGTAGATGCGCCAATCCGCTTCTGCGATTAATACAAATCAAATTGGTTTTTTTGAATTATTTTTTGTGTGAATAAAGATTTATGAATATTCCAATAATTTCCGCAATTGAACAAGATTCCATTTTTTCTGTTTATTTCAACAAAGTTTTAGAATTTTTACAAATTTTTAAGCTTTTTTCAGTTCTTAAAAAAATAGCAGGTATCTCATAGACTATTTTTTTAAGTTTGTGTAGGGAGAGCTTTGAATTTATTTATTCACTTAATTAGAATAAGTCATAGAACTAAGTGTAGACTGGTATTGAGTAATAAAGAGAGACTTCCAGTTGCAAAGGATAATAAATAGTCAGGCAAGGGTTGATGAGGAAAGAGTTTGAAGAGAAGATTGGGGAGGTGAATATTTAGTTTAAATTCAAGAATGTTAAATCAATTGGTGTGCCCTATTTAATTCTAAGCGGTAGAGGGAGGGGGGTAGCAAATCAGAATACATTATCATAGGTCGAAGATCTGTACTTCTTGGCAAAGCATAATTAGTTAATTTGATACATGTCAATGTTTAGTCAGTCAGTGGTTGTGTACATTTAGGGTCCAGTAGTGCATGTCAATGTTTGGTCAGCCAACGTCTTGAAATAATGTCGGTGATCAATTTTAATAATCTAGAGAGGTGACATCGAAAATAACAGGAGCATAATGCCTTTTATGTGTTTCTATTTTTTTTCTGCTCAAGAATCGTTTAAAAGCTTACCAGAAGCTTTTTGATAAAGGAATTGTGATTAGGGCATACATATCTTAAAAACCAGATTTTACTTTATTTGATCGAAGATTTTCTTTGGATAATTAACTGATTTTAACTTGTCATTAAAACTATATTTAAAAATGCTGTAACCGACATAATTTCCTCTTTGTTCTTTTTTTTTAAGAATTCTCCTTCTTGACCCTGTTTTCAGAAACTTTCTATTTTTCTTTTTTTTATTTGATTAAATGCGAGCCGAATTATTACAACCTAACAAAAAAATCTAACTATTTTTGTATAAAAGTTTATTTTTTGTTGTTAGAAAAACTGCTATTATATTTTAAGTTCGGAATTCATCTTGTTTGAATAAAAATTCCACTATTCGGTTGAAAATTCAAATATTTTGTTGAAAATGTAACTATTTTATTGAAAAGTCACCTTTATAGGTCAAAGACATAAATACTTTGTTGAAAGTTTACCTACTTTGTTACAAATTCATTTTTTTGATCAAGAATTATCTCAATTATTAGAAATTGAACTATTTTGTTGCAAATTTGTTTCATTTATGGTAAAAGTTATTTTTTTTTACCGAAAATGTAACTATTATATTTACGATAGCAGCTTCGCGTATTTTGTTACAGCTTTTTTTTGGTAGCAAATTGATTTTCTTAGTTAATAAATCATTTTTTTTATAAAAATTTAATTTTTTGGTTTAGGGTTGTACTAGTATGTAAAAAATTCATTTTTTACAAAACTAGAATAATTATTTTAGTCAAAAATTTAATTATTTTGTTATAAATGAACTTATTTGTTCAAAGTTAATATTATCAAGTTAAAAATTAAACAATTAAGTAGAAAATTAATCTCTTTAGCTAGAAATTATTATTTTTTATTTAAAATTCAACTACTCAGTGAAAGTTGATCTACTTTGTTAAAGATTCACCACATTGGTTAAAAATTAATTCATTTTGTTGAAAATTCGTGTTTTCAGATAAAAATTCGAATTTTTATCCAAAAACTTATAAAATTAAGATTTATTTTTTTGCTGAAAATTTATTTTCTTATTGAAAATTAATATATTTACCACAAAATTTATATTTTTGGTTGAAAATGCAAATTTTTTGTAGAAAATTGATATTTTTTGTTAAAAATTCCGATTATTTGGAGAAAATTTACATTTTTTGTTGAAAATTAATATTTCTGTAGAAAATTCAACTATTTGATTGGAAATCAAACTCTTTAATAGAAAATTCAGCAATTTCTTGCTAAGCGAATTTTTTGTTGAAAAACCATATTTTCTGGATGTAAATTAAACTGGTTTGTAAATAATTGGTATTTTTTGCTTTAAAATTCAACAATTGTGGTAAAAATAAAAAAATGTTGGAAATTCGTGTTTTTAGTAGAAGATTATTATTCTTAGTGGAAAATTCGTTTTTCGGTTGAAAAATAAACTCTTTGGTTAAAAAATGTATTTTTCTAGAATAATTTTTCATCTACTTGAGTGAAGCTTAAATGAAGTTTTCTTTGTTAAAATTTGATTTTTTTCATTTATCTCTTTGGTTAATAATTCAATAATTTTTTTGAGAATTTGATTGTCTTCAGACAAAAATTAATTTTATTAGCTGAAAATTTAACTATTTGATTTTTTGTTGTTAAAAATGCATCGTTTTTGTTAAATTGTAATCTCGTTTGTTAAGTTTTTATCTTGTTGATTGGGTATTTAATTATTTTGTCTCTGTTGACAGAAAATCTTGTATCGTTAAAAGTGTACCTACTTTGTTAAAAAAAGAAAATGTTGTATATAATATGTTATCTTAATTATTTTCATTTAAAAGACTGTATTTCTTTATTATTACCCTATTTTCGTGAAGAATTGCCCTATTTCCCCTGCTTTCAGACCTAGCATTTTCGGCTGTGAACACTGATATTTTAATATTTATTGATATTTGTTATAATGGAAAGGGGGTTATGATTAAACTATAATGTTTTATAGTTTACGGACGTACCCTAATTATTATAATCACTACTTCGATATTAAGGGTGCAGCTTCCTGTTTTTTGCGGTTCGGTCTGTCTTACAGCGCGGCCTTTTCACGCATCGATCAATCGCATTTCGAGGGTGGCAACAGCCAAAATTGCAGGGAACATAATCAATCACGGTTCGTTTTCGGCGGGTGGTTTTCGAAGGTGGGGGCAGACAGTTCGCATAGTTCCGAAACGGAAACGGTAATATCGCTGGCCCCGGGCGACCACTCCTTTGTCATTTTGTCATCCGGTGTAAGAATCTACCGTTTCAACGCAGGAGAGAAACAGATGAAGAGAGATGCCACGGAAGACAACGGTTTTGAAAAGAAATCAATGTCTGAAATATTAAAATACCGCTAAGTATCATCCCCACTTTTTTGTTCATTTTTTTCCTGCGTCGGTATAGCTTATCCCCTTGCTTATTAATTTACAGTTGTGAAGGCGACCAGGGTCCATCAACTTTTCTTTTGTATAAGAAAATATCACGATGAGCTTTTATACGTTTTTAAATTACTGAAGAGTCGTAGCCTTCAGAGGTTTTATAGCCTATAAGGATATAATTAGTCAATTTCCTTTACTTACCTCCCTAGAGAACAAGGTGAAGTTGGCTAAAGTTGAGGTAAAGTCGAGGTAAATTTGTATATAATGCAGAGTTAAGTCGGGCAGGGTACTGCAATAATTTTTTTTCTTAACTCTTATTTAAAAATTTTGTCCTTTAGTCGTATGTCGTGGCACAAGGATATTTAAAGTGTATATTTAAAGAAGTATATTTCGAGGTAAAATATTTTTTTGAAAAGCTAAGGTCATTCTTGGAGTAACTTCTGACGAAAAATCCAGTGGTGACCTTGAATTTGACCTTGAGCTTAACTTTCACGGTTATTTCAAGGTCAACCATGTGGTTTTAAATGTGCTCAAGGTCATTTTTAACCCATGAACTGAGTACATGTTTGGACATAAAATTTCCTGCTCTTTTGATTGCCATTGTCAAAAATAGGAGTTCCTTTTAAGAAAAAAAAAAGTTGACCCTGATATAACCTTGAAGGTTAATATTAAGGTCAAATTCAAGGTCGCCACTAAATCTTGCGTTAAAAGTTACTTTAAAAATGACCTTGGCTTTTTGAAAAAATATTTTACCTGAAAAATTTTTCAGGCGATTCGTTACTTTTTAGACAATCTGCATGTATATCGGAGACTGTATGAAACTGCAATCTTAAAGCATATTAATAAATCATGTCATCATAAACATTAATAGACTAAAATTAGGATTACTGATAAGATGGAAAACTTTGTGACAATTTGGCAATAAATTAAAGATATTAATTAGGTCAAAAAACATAAGTATAATTAAATACAAATCGCTGAACAAAATAAAACCTTTAGTTACCATCTAAATTTTCGATGGCGATTGATACGCTAATTCGATGATGGGAAATCCTTACATATGATTCGATGACATGCATTATTTTATAAGCATAGACTGTGCATTCGTCAAACATCAAAAAATGTTCAGGCCCATCAGCAATATAAAATTGTTTGGACATAAGGGTGGTTAAAAAATGCATTAAAAATTTCTCTTGTTGAATTTTTATGCGTATCGCCCAGAAACTTGTTCAAATGCACAAAAAAATAATTTCAATTTAAAAAAATTATATTTTTGGTTGAAGCCTAACATTTCTTTTTACAATTAGCTAAAGAATATAAAAATATTACTTTTTTAATATCACCCCCTTAAGTCTATTTTATAGGTTTCCAAAAAAAACCATAAGTGAAAAAATAGGTTTTGCTAGTTATTGGCGATAATTATGATTTTTTCAGATTTTTATAACGCAAGCTGTTTCCGATACACAAAATACTACTTTATACTGATGATTAGATGACGTCATAAATTGTTCAAATAATTTGTTATTGTTTTCAGAAATTTTCTAGTATAATAGAAGAAAGAAGGCGTGGTTTTTCCCAAACTTTTGCATTTTTTGTCCAAATTTTAATTAGAGTAAGGTAATAGCTGATTAATTTCATTAAAAATAATTGTTTAAACAATTTATTATTATTTTTAATAGTATTGTTTTTAATAATGCTAAAAATTGCGGGTTTGCTTCTAAAATTTTTATCTTTTCAACACTTTTCAATTACAGTGAAGTCATAATAGCAATTCAAGTTAATTCAAGTTAAAAAACACTTGTTTAAACAATTTATTATCATTTTTGATAATATTTTTCTGGTTCAATGGTAGAAAGTTGCGTTTTTTTTTTTAATTTACAACTTTTTGTCTATTGTTCACTCAAAGGAACCTAAAAATTGATTAGGTCTAGAAAAAGTAATTGTTTGAACAAATTACTGTTGTTCATGACTATCTTCGTCTATATTGATGCAAGATAATTACGATTTTTTCTAAAATTTTTAACTTGTCCACTTGTTATTTAGTAAGGTAATAATTAACGCAAGTTAACAAAAATAGTTATTTAAAAAACTCATTAACGCTGATAAATATTTTCTCTCAGATAAGTTCAAAAAAGTTGTGGCTTTTTCCGCAATGTTAAACTTTGCATTGAATTTTTAGTTATGAAGAAATAATGAATGAAAATTAGAGTGAATCATATTTTAAATAAACTTTTTCTTTTTTGAAAATATTTTTTTGGAATAAAGCAGATATTTGAAATATTCTTGAAATTTTCTAGATGGACCATATTAAATGTAAATTTTCCTTAAAATGCTTACTGAAAGCCTTTATGCTGAAATTAATATTCATTATTGTTTTTTTCTAACTAAAAAATCAAAGAAAATATCAAAATTTCAGAAAAATCTGCTGCTTTCTAGCCTTGCTTTAAGACAGAATAGTTATAAACTAAAATTAATTGTTTAAACAATTATGTTTGTTAACTTGCAATTATCATCACCTCACTTAGTGAAAAGTGGACAAAAGTTTGTTAAAATAGTCGTTTGAACAACTACATTTGTTTTACCTTGCATTATGTATTATTTCAATAAGTAAAAAGTGGTTGAAAACATAAAAATTTCAGAAGAACCGGCAACTATCTAGCAATAATAAAGAAGAAGATAGTCAGAAACGATAATAATTTGTATGAATAATTTTTTTTTGCTAAATTAAATTGAATATTAACTCACTTTTAGTAAAAAGTGGACAAATGGTTGAAAATTTCACCAACAAAAAAACGCAACTTTCTAGCATTATTAAAATGAAATATTATAAACAATTGAAACGAATTGTTTGAACCAATAATATTGGTTACTTCAAGTAATTATTTACCTCACAATAATTTAAAATTAAACAAAAAGTGTAAAATTTGTGAAAAAACTGCGATTTTCTAGAAATATTCTGAGAGAATATTATCAACAATGATAAAAATTGTTTGAACAATTATTTCTTATACTATTAATTGAGTATTACCTCACTTTAATTAAAAATTAGACAAAAAGTGGAAAAGTTTTAAAAACCGTAACTTTCTAACTCTATTCTAAAAAAAAATTGCTAAAAACAGTAATAAATTGTTTTAGCAATTCATATAAACATCTACTTATCAATATGAGGTAGAATTTTATGTATTAGAAACAATCTGCGTTAAAAAAGCCGCTTGAAATTATAATTAGCGCCAAAAACTCGCAAACCCCATTTTTCAACTTATAGGGTATTTTTGGACCCTATGAAATAGACTTATGGTGGTGATATTTAAAAAGTAATATTTTATTCGTATTTTATAGTTAATCGTAAAAAGAAATGTTAAGTTTCAACTGGATAGAGCTAATTTTGACGGTTTTGAATGAAATTTACAGAAATGTCTTTTTTCTATGGGAAATACGTGTTAAACTTTATGGGGCTTGCGTCATCCCTAAATATAATTTTGTTCAAAACAATAAAAATTTATTTCTCGTCTGTAGATTCAAACAAACTTTTAAGCGGAATAAATAAAAACTAAAAAACATAATTTGGACCACCCTAGTGGACATCCTTTGATAATCATACAGACCGACAAGATTTTAACCCAGAAGCCAGAGTATACTTTTCCAAATATTTTTGGTGTGCTGAATTCGAATCTGAGATCGTCGCGGCATTTCTTTTTTTCAAAAAAAACATTATCAGCACCTTAAAGCACAAGTCTTAGCCTTTTGAATAATGTCGAGTTTGCTCAGATATCTTTTTTTTTGCTGAGATATCGCAATTTGAAATTTGTTAGTTATTCATAAATCTGAAACTATGAGCCCACGATCCCCAAACCCACAAACCCCCAACTTACAAACTCTAATTCCCGAAACCATGAACTTACAAACCCTAAACCCACAAACCCCAAACCCTAAACTTCAAAACCCGTATACCCTCTAATCTACAAGTCTCAAGCTGGGGTTTGTAGGTTTGGGGTATGTGAGTTTAGGGTTTGTGGGTTTAGGCTGTGTAGATTTGAAGTTGTTGGGTTTGGG
>JAUELO010000087.1:4591110-4608294 GCA_032357855.1 Amphibolips quercusostensackenii | reverse complement strand
ATAAATTACTAGGTTTTCATTAAGAATTTGTAAAAGATTAAAAAACATTACAATAATGATGACGTTATTCCAAACTTTGGTACGATCTAAGCTGGAATACTGCTCGGCTGTTTAGACCTCTAATCTCCATAAGCATGCAAACCTTATAGAAGGGTGTCACAAAAGATTGTTAAAATACCTCAATTGGAAAGAGTTTGAACTGTAGCCTCTTCCAAGATCTAATTCAAACAGTCTTTGTAAAAGATTTAATGTCTGGACTCTTTAGGACAGACGGACATTTGCCAGTATTCTATTTTTGTTTAAATTGATTCGTGGTATAATTGACTGTCCTGAACTGTTAAAAATTATTCCTTTTATTATACCTGCGCGATCAACAAGATCTAGGGATCCAATTTACTTGGCTTCCAGCTTCGATGCTCGATCACAAATCTACACTATGTTTTATGACTTAAATAGAGTGTTTGCCTCTTCTTGTGATGCTATAGATCTCTTTACAGTATCAGTACATACTTTTTGTAATATAGTCTGCTAATTTATATCTAGCACAGCCCTACAATTAATATTGTTTATAATTTGACTATGCTATCAACATCTCTTTACTACTGGATTTAAATATAAACAATATTATAAGCTCTTCGTGAAGTTATTATTGCACTATGCTTTTGTACTATTTTTTATTATTATAAATATAGGTAAAACAATGTACTTTCGAAGCTCTGTCATTGGCCTCTGGCTGTTAGGCTTATTCTATTAATAAATTTAAATTAAAATTAAAATTACGTCTTATAACGAAAATTAGAGATGCACGACAATGCAAGATTTGTAACTGACACACTCGGACTCATTTAATTTTGAGAAATTTATTAAAATTATATTATTGAGCACATAATATACCATGAAATTTAAATTTTTCTACTTTCTTTGATAAATATAACTGTGGGTAATGAGTGGGAAAATAACCCTTTGAACAGAAATTCATCAATCAGGAACTGAATTCTTTTATATGAAACGATTTTCTAAAATTAAACTTATTATGAAAAAGTATTTTTTCTAGAAAATTCTTTACAAAAATGTGTATTTTTATAAATATAACTGGTACTGATTCACTGGATAGTCAACTTGTATCATCCAGTGATTGTAAAAGATAAGAAGGATATTATGAAAAAGGTTTTTGAATACGCGTAGACAGATACAAAAGAAAAGTTGGCTAAGTGTAAAATATGCTTCATAAAGGATAAGAGGGAAAAAATTATTAAAATAAAAGATGGCAACACAACGGGAAAAAAGACATTTAAAAAATGACTACCGGGTTTAGTTTAAATTAGGCTTTCCTCATGCCACAGTTAAAACACAAGTTATTATAAGTTTATTTTAATTTTGAAGTATTATACCTAACCTAAAAAAAAGTTTTTATCAAAATTAGAGAGTAGCTTTCTCTGATTAAAAACAATTCAAAAGTGAAACGTAAAAAAAATATCACTGAAAAATTAAATAAATTTAAAAATTGAAAAACTTTTCACCTTCCTTAAAATTTTTCAAATGCTTTGAGGCTTTCAATTTAGACTTCTGAAATATGTTTGCTTCTAACAAAGTTAGGAGAATTTATTATTTCAGCTGAGAACTTAAATTGAAATTTGTTTTCTTTGATTTCTGTGGTAAAATCTCTTTGTTATTATTTTTTTACTTTAAAAATTTAAACAGAATGAATTAAACATTATGATCTCGGATAGATGGCTGTAAAATATCTCACAATACAATTTTTTGATGATGAATTCTCTCAAGTATTTTTCACCTGTATGAACAAGGATGAAAAATTTTCTCTGAAAAATAATTTGAAGTTTATGACATCTGAAAGGTACAACGAACTGCAGAAAATAGTGATTCTAGGATTTCAGAATAATTTATTAAAAATTTCTGACGATGTGGACAGTTGGACGTCGCTCAGTGGGCTCTATTACATGAGAAATCGGCAAAATTGGCAAATGCGCGTATTCGGGAATTGAAAGGTGATTCTTAAGTTTTAAAACGTAAATTTACGGTTTTCAAGAAACTTATTTAGAATCTTCAATCAAAATTTTTTAAAAACAAAATGGCGGATCGGAATTGACTATTTACGTTACTGAAATGCATCCGACTTTTGTGTGAATCGATAAGTTTACGGTTTTGCGATGAGTTATTTAGAATATCGACTCAACATTTTTTTAAAGCGAACAATCGGACCAGAAGTGACTATTTACGTTACTAATATGCATCTGATTTTGCCACTGGTAAATTTATTTTTCTTAAAATAAGTTTGCAAGTAAAAAAAAAGATTTAATTTCATATAATTTGGCTTTTATATGATGAAATTCTATTACTTGCGCGTGAAAAAACGTGCCGAGAGTGTCATGACATGTTATTTTCAGTTCTCAAAGCCAGATCTGTAGCATTCCGCAGCAAATTTTAATTGATTCAGAACGTTAGTAACATTTTAAACACCCTGCAATGCACAAAAGTCTGGGATCTCCTAGAATCATAACTTTTTTTATACTTCTCTTTAGGTTATTAAATTCACATGCTTGCTGGAAATATACACATTTAACACATTTTTAAACACACGATGTAAAAAGTTATAACACAGATTTCATACGAAAGCAATCTACGTATATTAATTGTTGTTGGCCATTAAACTGTTTAAAAATCGTCAGCCTGAGGCAAAAAATATTTGACTTCGCGTAAGTCGAATATTTTAATGCAAGAAATATTTGCGCACCTAACTCGAAAAGGGTTAGGTTTAGACTGTCGTCAGTTCAACAGTTCAAATGCTAGAAGCCGGTCCTTTTAACATAAAGTGTAGAAACTTGTATTGTATAAAATGTAGTACATAAAATAAAAAATTACAAAATTTATTGTTGGAGTTTTGCCAATTTTTTATATAATCTAGCGCGCTGAGCTTCAGGTGCTGCTAAATCATATTATTGCATCAATGGAATATTTAAATATAAAAGTATAATTGCATGAACTTCATAAATAAAAATGTATTTCACTTAAAACACTCTTAAAAGCAAAGTCATTGTATCATATTATAGAATTTATATTTATCTGAACGTCAATCAGTAATCATAAAGTGATCATTTTTTTATTAATATTCGAATTTTGTAAAATATTTTAAAGCATATATATATATATATATATATATATATTTAATTTATTCTTTTGTAATGCTTTAAACATTTAAAAGTTTGAGAAACCGCCTTATAGTCTTTTAAAATGTTTCGAACAATTGACTTATCCTTCTTAATGAAACGAGAAAATCGGGTTAAGACTAACAAGTAAATATGCAGGGTGAGTCGCTGCGTACTAACTAATTTCATTTATTACTTGAGTTGCCTTTATTTTGCAACTATTTACATGCGATAGTGTGAAAGTGCAGCTGTAAAAATTATTAGTAATATTTTTCAAAATGACTTTCTTCCTTTTCAATAATTTTATCCAAAAGATTTTCGAAACTTGTGACAACTTACTCAAGAACTGTGGGCTTGCTAATACTAATTTTGTTTTGAATTGGAGCTTTTATGTCACCAGTGTTCTCAAATTTTTATCTGTGGACCTGATCTTAAATAAAACTTAGAGAACATTGATGACCTAAGAGCTGCAATTTAAAACAAAATTAGTTTATCGAACTTGAAAGTCTTGAGTCAATTGACACAAGTTTCGAAAATCGTCTAGGTAAAATTATTAAAAGGAAAATAATTTATTTCTGAAAATATGAATACTACTTTTTACAGCTATACTTTTACGCTGTCAAATGTGAATACTTGTGAAATAAACCCAACTTAAGTAATAACTGTAATCAATAAGTACCTAGCAGCTCACTCTGTACAATAAACTAAAAACAAGCCTTTTTTGAAAAGCTTATAGTCAGTAACTGAATTAAATTTTGCAGACAAATGTTTTTGAAATTTTGCACAGCTATCAAGAAAAAGCAAAATAAAAATATTTCAAAAGAATGAATCTCTCCCTGTAATTTATTCTTTAATTAAATTTATTCATGAAAAAAATTCCTTAACTTCTGGCTGAAAATTAACGTGAATGTTACTCGCAGTTTACTTACTGCTATACTCTATCATTGTATATTTAATTCCATCCAATAGATCCTATGCCGAAGAAGGTATTGCAAAATTTTTTAACGGATTAAAAAAAATATAAGCTCACATAAAAAGTTCAAGGAATAACATTAGAGAATGCTGACAACAACTTTGTTTCGGAATTTTCAGCAATTATAAGAGAAGATGGTGTTAATTTCGATGAAGGAAACCATCACTTTCAATGTATAACTTATATGGAAAATTTAGCAGTACACGTTTTTCCGCAAAAACTAAACCTAATAATCGACTAAGACATCAAGCAAAACATTGATGACACTAAGGAAGATGAAGATGACAGAAATGCGGAGACTGCAGTGAAAATTGATTTGACTAACATAGAAAATAAATCTCCTGTTGAAAAGTTAATAACACTGATATGCTCTGACATCAAGAAAATATGGAATTCAACAGACCTGATATCTGGCAAAGGAGTAAAGTTGAAACAACCTTTCAAGTTGCTGTGTGACACTAACAATCAACTTCAAGATCTTGCCTTGTCCAAATCAGACTGGATCCTTTTATAAGATGCCCGTGGTGAAAAATATGTAATGCTTTCTTTAGTTATCGTTGGTTCCTACTTGCTACTCTATCAAATTGATATAGCAATTACAAAAATTAATAATAAATTTCACGTAACTGTAGTCGGCAATAAAATTCGCGAAGCGCTTTTTGAGGGTCGAGCGAAGTTAATGAAACACTGTATTAAGTGTAATTGGATGTACTGTGCAGACTTGTTCTTGACCTAAGGCACAAGGTTGAAACTTTTAATAAATCGAAGTTAGACAAATAAAAAGCGAAAGAGTCGATTAGTTAAATCAAAAAAGTAAAAGTGCAAGAATACTACATAATAAATGTGCAAAATTGTACTACAAATCGAGATTCTAACTTGGAACATGCCAAAGGCGAATCTGGTGACAGTCACGTCGACTTGCAGTCATTTTATGAAAAATCAAAGCTTTTTAAAAGAAAATCATGTCCTTGCAGTAAAAACTACAGAAGGTTTGAAAACAAGAGATCAATGAGCACTGCAGGAAAGATACAACTGACGCAGATACTGACTTCCGTATAAGTAGAAAGACTGCTCTCCTGTTCATCATTTATGATAAGAAAGCACAAAAACAAGCTAGGGAATGACTCAGTTCACGTACTTGTAGGCTTGAATAATTATTTAAATCAGAAAAATCTTTCTGTATTTTAATGCCTCCAAAGACGTAGATATTAATTTTGCATTAAAAGTTCAAAATCTTTAGCCAAAAAACGTACGATATGAAAAAATGTCAGAGAAAGAAAAACACTGTATTTCAAATACTCTATAAAATTATTATAGCAACTTTTTGAATTTTTCTAAAATATCAGAAATTATAATTTTTATTGCACAAGAAATAACGAAAAATCAAAAATTCAATTTTGCGGTCAAACTATGAAAGATACGACAAAAGATTAAAGGACCAAAATTAGGTACCAAAAAAGTAACTGCTAATTTGGTATTACTTACTTTTTAATACGACGCGTAGTTTTTGTTTTATTTTTAAAAATAACATTACAAATAAAAAATCGAATTTTTGGGAAAACGATACGAAATACGAAAACAGATGAATGAAGAAAAATTGTGCATTCAAAAAAGATTGAAAAATTTGTAATAAATTTTTGTTATAAGAATAGATTCGAAATCAAAAAAAAAATAATTTTTTAGGAAAATGACACAAGCTCAAATAACATTTCAACTTTTTAAATTTTTCGCCTAAATTATATTTACAAATTTTCTTAGAACCACATCACATGAGGATGCATTTTTACATTCTCATCAGAGAAGGTATTAGATTTGTGTAAAATTTGACCCCCCTGGTTTTCATCAAATGTTCACATTTTGAGACCCCCTGCACCCAAAAAACAAGTTTTCACAAATGTGTCTGTCTGTATGTCTGTATCTCTGTCTGTCTGTCTGCCTATGTGCACAATATTTTTCGAAAAAACTAACAGATTCAAATGATTTTTGGTATAATTTTCAAGTGTCTCAAATTAAAGATCAAGTTCATTAGCCAGACATTTTGGATAAAAATTCAAGAAGTGAGCACAATTTGAAAATGTTTTAGAACAATTTTTTTTAAATTGTGAAAATTCTATGTACGTGTTTAAGTAGTACTATACAAGAAAAATAATTTATTATAATGACTTTTTCTAATTGAAAAACAATTGATGGATTTATAGCATTTTCAAAATCAAAAAAAACAAGCAAAAATGAACATTTTAAGCCAAACAACGCACGATATGAAAAAATGATGTGAAAAGAAAAACGTTGCATTTTGAACACTCTACAACATTATTACAACAACTTTTTGAATTTTTTTGAAAAATTGAAAATTTAAATTTTGACCGCACAAAAAAATATTGAAGAATCAAAAATTCCATTTTACGGTGAAACTATACAAGATACGAAAGAACATAAAATGACAAAAATTGTGTGCTTACATAAGGTCTACAAATTTGTTACTAATCACATTTTGATAAAGCGCGTAGTTTTTGTTTTATTAATAAAAAACTGCATAAAAGAGAGAGAAATAAGATTTTCAGACAAATGATACAATATACAGAAAAATAAATGGGCAAAGTTTGTTAACTCACAAAAGAGCTACGAATTTGTTTTGAATTTTTTTCGATAGGATGCGGAATTTTCGTTCTTACCGTGAAAAACAACAGTGACAATAAAAAAATTTAATTTTTGGAAAAAGAGCACAAGGAAAGAAAAAAATGAATTTGAAAAAAGTGTGCATTTAAAAAAGATCTACAAATTTGTCTGCGAGCACTTCTTGATAAGACGCGTATTTCTTTTTTTTGTGGATTGAACTATTCAGTTAAAAATTGGTCTTTTTTGGTCGAGTTTAGCTGTTTTTAGATTAAAGTTAAAATCTTTTCCTGTTAAAATAGTAACTGTCATATTTCATTTGAGAATCCATCTTTTTTGGTTGGAACTTTAAATATTTAGTAAAAAGTTAAACTGCTTTGTTGGAAATTATAATAACCCTTTTGTTTGATGATTCATTACTTTAGTCAACTATTTGTTTGAAAATTTCTCTACTTTGTTGAAAATTAAACTTTTTTGGTATGAAATTGATAGTGTTGGCTAAAAATTTAATTTTTGGATTGAAATTCTAACTATTAGGTTCAACATTTCTTTAAAATATTTGTTTTATAACTTTTAAAATTTTATTAAAAATAATTCTTCCTTGTTAGAAAATTAAATTTAATATCAAATACAAATTTAGGCATTTGTATATGAAGAACATATAACACGGAACGCAATGCACGCGATCAATGTATTGCATAGCGCGAAGCGCGAAAGACCAAATCGCGTGACGTAGGCGCGCTCAAACTTTTTTGCTTCTATTATATGGTGCAGAGAACCGAGCGTGTAGCGCGAGGTTTAAATGATTTTGAAATCAAATATCGAGCGTGAAGCGCCAGTGTCCGGATAAGAATGTGTTCCTTAAGGTCGATAGAACCTCAAGTAAATTAGTTCTGCTTCTCATTTAAAACTAAAGTAATTAAATCAAAAGCATGTAACAGCGATGAAACTTACAAAGCGAACATTAGCCCGCGAACTACGCGACAGGGAGTGTATTATATATAATTCTAAGCAAATTTGTAGATATAATTTAAACTAAAAGATTTGTTAAATTAAATGTTATTGTGGCTTGTTTGGTAGCATTTTTAGTAAGCTGAACCAAAACTGTTGTTGAAAATATTAAAAAAATGACATTAATACATATGAAAAATCGAGCACGAAGAGCGGGTATTGTAAAAAGAATGTATTCCTTAAGGCTGATAAGGACTTAAGTAAATAAACTCCGTTTTTGATCTAAAATAAAGAAAAAAACTTTTTTCTATCTAAACCGAACAACAGGTGCGAAAATTCTAAATAGCTGAGCGCGAAGCGCGAGCTAAAGTATATCCGAGCGCGCAGCACCAGGTACATACGCTACCGAGCGCGAGGCCCGATGTGAATATATTATCAAGCGCGAAGCGCGAGATAGATACACCAGCCGCGCGCGAAGCGCGCAATGAGAATGTGCCCGCATAGCGGGCAGATTTTTTTTGTTTAAATCGTCAAAAATAATACTAAAACTGAACAAATTAGGTTGAAGGGGAAAATTGTTTCTACATTCTCTTCAGAGAAGGTACTAGATTTTGTGTAAAATTTGACCCTATCCCCCCTGTTTTTGTCAAATGTTCACGTCTTGAAACCTTCTATGTGTCTAGATTTTAAGCTTGTCAGCACAAAAAATTTCTAAAGAATTAAGTAATTGGATTGACCGTATCATGCAAAAAAAGAACAATTTATCCCAAACACTTTTTTCGATGAAAATTAAGGTTCCAAAGTAACAGCATTTCCAAATTAAACGAAACAAATGGAAATGCAAATTTAAATCCACAGAACGCACGATATAAAAAGGCAAGAGAAGACAAAAGTTACTTTTTAAATACTCTACAAGCTTATCGTAACATCTTTTTTGATCTTTTTGAAAAATCGAAAATTGAAATTCGGATTTCATTAAAAATAATAAAAAGTAAAAAACTTTATTTTGCGGTCAAACTATACAAGATACATTAAAAGATAATTTGACAAAAATCGATCACAAGAAAAAATCTACAAATTTGTTGTTTATTGTTTCTTAATAGGACGCGAAGTTTACGTTCTGTTTGTAAAAAACAGCATCGTAAATAAAAAAATAAATCAAATTTTTTTGACAAACTACACAATCTACGAGAAAAATAAATTAATAACATTTGTTTATTAAAAAAAAAAGGCTTCAAATTCTTACATCCTCTTTATAAAAGGTATGAGATTAAAAAAAAAATTATCATAATCAAATTTGCAGTCAAATTATATAAGAAACGACAAATTATGATTTAACAAAAATTGTGCATTTAAAAAAGAGCTTCAGATTTGTGACTTGTGTGTCTGTTTGTGTGCCTGCAGATTTTTAGCTTTTGGCACGATAATTATTTTAAAAAACTGGCATTGTTAGTTTCGGACCGGAGTAATTGCATTTGAAACATTCTAAAAAATAAACAAAAATAAATATTTTGAGCCAAAAAACGCACGATATAAAAATAAACGTCAGAAAAGGAAAAACGCGGCATTTTGAACGTTGTTCAAAATAATTATAAAAACTTTTTGAATTTTTCCATTATATCGAAAATTCTAACTTTTATTGCACAAAAAATAATAAAAAATCAAAAACTTAATTTTTCGGTCAAACTATACAGAATGCAAAGAAAGATGAATTAACAGAAATTGCGTATTAAAAAAAAAGCAAATTTGTTACATATTACTTTCTAATAGGGTGCGCAGTTTTCATTGTATTCGCAAAAAACTGCTTCAAAAAGAGAAAAATTGACTATTTATACAAACGACACAAGACACAAAATGATAAATTGACAAAATTTGTTTATTAAATACAGAGGTACACATTTGTTGTTAATTATTTTTGATAGAATGCGTAGTTTTTGTTCTAAACGTGAGAAATAACATTCACAATGAAAGAATTAAATTTTTGGAAAAACGACGCAAGGTGCGAAAAGAAAATGAATCAACTTGAAGTGTGCGTTCAGAAAAGATCTAAAAATTTATTACTTATCACTTTTTAATAGGGCACGTTTTTTTAAGGATTACACTATTTTCTTAAAAATTCTTCTTTTTGATAAAATTTAGCTGTTTTTAGAGTAAAATAAACATATTTTTTGGCTGAAACATCAGCTACTATATTTTATTTGAGAATTCGTCTTTTTTGATTGAAACTTCGACTGCTTAGTAGAAAGTAAGACTAAATTTTTGGAAATTAATCATTTTGGTTGTTAATTCATCATTTTTGTTTGAAATCCTTTTTTTTTAATTTACCAATATTGTTACATTAATAAGAACACGAGCCCAAAACCTATCTTGTTTAATTTTTTTGCTAGAAATTAATGTTTTTAACTGAGAATTGAACAATTTCATCTTTTCTTTTAGTTTGAAATTACAGAAAAATCTTATTTCATTTGAAAAAATAAATTTTAATGATTTTTTTACTATTTTACTTTTTGTATCTAATGCCAGGCTCAAATTGGATTCCTATGTCTTCTATTATTTTGTGTACCAAGGTAATCTGAAGTTAGCAAAAAGTTAAGACTTAAAATTAAGAAAAAAAAGCGTATTGCGAAATTTTTGAAAAGGCTTATACAAAAACTTTAAATAGTTTAGGAGCGGGCATGATTTTAGTTTATGACTGCGCTCGAATTTTCGAATTTACTATAGACTCCGGGGCTCACTGCTGAGCCACGGTGTTTCGCAAGTGAGTTTCTGCTTATCAGACGATATCTTTTTAACAATTAAAAATTGCGATAGTTATTGCTGGCAAAAATTGCATTGAAAATTGAATATTATTATGAGTGTTTAGTGCACTTACTTTTATGAAATTTTTATCATCAAAGCAAAATATCGAAACACCGTAGCTCAACAGTGCGCCCTGGAGCCTATAGCAAACTCGAAAACTTAAGTGTTGTTTTGAACTAAAATCAATACCGCTCCTAAAATATTCAATATTCTAACGTATAACTCAACGCAAAACTTTATTATACCTTTCTTCGAATTTTTGTCACAAGAAGTTTTTTCCAGCTTTCCGCAAAATGCGAAACGCTAGGAGACATGAAAGTCCAATTTACGCCTGGAACCAGAAAAATAATTAACATTCTTCTTATTAAACAGTTTCAAATTTGGATTACTCTTTCATTCAAAAAACACCCTTAAGTACAATATCTGAGAATTTTACTGCAAAATTTCACAAAAAAATTTTTAAAAAGCCTCTAGGTGACTTCGTTTTTGCCAGAGAAAATTGGATGTGTCCTTATTGCATGCAAGTAGGTGGATGGAGGAACGTTAGATATTTTTGTCATTTTGGTGCAGATTGCGAATAAAGGAATAAGCCCAAGGGAGGAATGGGCATAATGTACCGCATAAGAGCCATTAGGTTATTAAAAACAGTACAGTCCTCCAGCGGTGGAAGACCACTGGTGTAGAAATACGTTGTGAAGCACGGACAGAGAAGGAAATTAGCCTTTACGCTGTTCGCATTCCGGTGCAAAATGTGCTTTGCGTTTAAACAGTGTTGGTTCCCCCGAAAATCACAAATTTTTGCATTCTGCAAAAATTCAAGATGAAGTAATAGCATTTCAGGTCTTAAGTCACAGCCTAAATATCAAAATTGCTGTTGTCCGTAATAAGTTTATCCAATAATAAGAAATAATGAGAAGTGGATTCTACGCCGGACTCACACAAACAATACTTTAACATCATCGATTTTTCAAAACATAATTACTAATTTGCTTACTAAAGAAAATATTTACAAAGTTTTTGCCTTGAAAATTTTTGTAACTGAAAGTTATTGCACTTTTCCTATTTTGAGTCTCTAAAACACGAATTGCAATCGTTCACTAAAGTTTTACCGCTGAGCTTAACTTCGATGTAATTAACTGAGACTATGTTTTTATATATAAACCCCTGGTTATGTTCGGTGCCTGAACTATCAACAACCAATTTCTTTGGTGGAAGTTTGTGAATTATAAAAAAAAATTTTAATTTAATTCCTTACTATTTATTGCAACTAATTTTCTTTGAGTAACAAAAATAAGTTTTTAAATATCTTTATTGCAGAATAAATTTAAGACGACTCAAAAATCTTGAAAAAAAATATCCTGTCACTAGAAAATTATCGAATTTAAGCAATAAAAAAATCGCTTTGCAATTAATCATATTTAGTCTTTAAAAATACAATAATGCAATATTTTTTATCAAAAACAAGCTTTTTGAATGTTTAATGTATTCTTTAAAATTATTGTTAGATTTTAAAATAACAATATTAAAAAAAAATTGCCTAATACAAAAGACCAATACAAGAAAAAAATTTGTATTATCAGAGCAATAATTTTAAAACACTACTGTAAATATTTTTAACAAAAAGACTGAAATAAAAAAATTTTTCTTTACTCATTGTTATTTTAATTTTTAAAAAAATTTTAAAACTTACATTGAACATTAAAACGAAAGTTCGGGAATATTTAAATTTGGTAATATTATGAACTGTCGGAATTTGATGTTTCGAGATTTTTTAGAAGTGATATAATTTTTCAAATTGATTTCATAGATTTTCGTTGTAATAAAAATGAAAGTGCTAAATGTTACTTAAATGCTTAAAACCAAATCAAAAGTTATGTTATTTGGCTTCTGAAACAAGTAAAAAAAAATGATATCGATACGACTGAAAAATCAAGAATAATAGAAATCCCGACATTTTAAATTTTCAAAAAAAGAAAACATTCTAAATGAAAAATTCCGGAAATTATATAATTGCTGTAATTTAAAATTTCAAATTAGTGAATTTTAAATTGTAGGCCATTTTCTAATTTTAAGAATTGTCTAATGTGGAAAATTTAATTTTTTTGGATTTTCAAGTAGTCCAATTATATATTACTTTTGGTTTTGGTATTTCTGAATTTGGAAAAAATTGCGATTTCTTAAAAAAATATAAAAAAGTTTACGTATATGAAGTTTTTGCTGGTGATGAACTAAAAAAAAATTCATTAATTTTTAATTTTTTGTAATTTTGAAAAAGCCATGACTTTTAATTTGAGCTAAATACACCTCTTTAAAAGAAACTTCTATATTTCACACATAATTTTTTTAAACTTCAAATGAAGATTTTTTTACCATTTCTGGAATTTTAAATTTTTTTTAAATTTTGTAATGCTTCAGGCAGCACGACATTTTAGTCTTATAAATAGAAAATAATAACATTTTCTCTGATTTAAACCGAACATATTTTGGATACGACATGTTAATAAATAATAATAAATAACCTGGTACAATATAAATAATAATTATTTTCAAATAAATAATGAAATAGCAATTAAATTATGAAGTGAATAAAATTATTTGATTGAATTTGAGAAACCTTTGAAAATATTAGATCATAATTAAGATTTGATTAAAGTTAATGTATCGCATTAAAGTTATATATCAATGAAACAAATTTATAAAAATCGTAATTACTAGACGAAAATAACCGAATAATTTTACTTTTTCAATTGTATGATTAGCGAAAAAATGATTTAAAATTACCTGATTAATCCTACTTTGTATATTGAGCGATGGTCTCGTTTCCATTTATAAAGGCATTCATAAAATAATATCTAAAATCCACATTTAATATAAGGCATTTTGACGTTTTGAAAAGGAACTGTCAGCCTGTAATTAATTTACTCTTTTGTTTCGATTAAAATCATCATGAAGTAAATAGAACAATTTAAACTAAAAGATCACAAATTTACCGCGTTATAAATCTAGTCAATGAAAAATTCCAAATAGCTAATTTTATTCCGTGATCAAATTTCTTTATAAATGTTTTTTAACAGTATTGACAAAAGAGAAGTTTGCAAAGTAAAAGTTTTTTTATATTGGGTAATATTTCTGTTTTAGAATCGCAAAAAAATCAAAACTACCAAAATCCCAAAATTCCTGAATATCAAAAAAAATTTTTTTTCAATTATGCAAAACGATGACATGTTTAATGTTCCTTTGGTTCGAACTAAATGAATTTAAGTTTCGATATATTTCTTGTTTTCCGGAATGTGTAAATATAAATCAATATAAAAACACTTTTTTTTGCCCTTTTTAAAAAAATTCTAAATCACGCAAAAAAACTTTTTTTTGATTTTTTTTCTATATTACTGTTTCCTGTCAGTGTCCGTCAGAAAATTGCCTCTGCGGGTAAAAAAACTATCGGTACCATCAACCAGAAAATTGATGGTATAGATAATAAGATTTATGAAATTTTTTTTAATGATTTAGGAATTATTTCAAAAAATTAGTTAAAAGTTTTTAGAATTCAAAAATCTATCGAAAGTTTATCTAAAAGATTTGAGAATTTTTTTATAATTCAGCATGATTTAAACAATTTCAAGAAAACTCCGAATTATTTTAAAAGATATTCAGAAGTTTCAGAAGTTATGCAAAAATTCAAAAATAGTATAAAATTTAAAAGAGTATAACATGTATTGAAGAAAATGTAAAATTTTCAAGATTTCAAAAAAGAATCTTTTCAAAGATATTGAAAGGCTTCAAGAAAATAAAAAATTTCTTAAGATTTCTCGAAAAATTTTTAGTGATTTTTTATTTAAAAAAATTTAATTTTAAGAGAAAACAGGTAAATATTTTAACAAATTTCAAACAATTTCATACAATTTCAAAAAAAATGTAAAAAATTTCATAAACAAAATTTCAATCTTGCGAGATTAAAAAATTTTAGGAAAAATTCTAATAGGTAAAATAGATATTTGGAAGCTTTAGGACGATTCAAAACATTTTAAAACTTGAGAAGAATTTAAAAAATTCAAACAAAATGTTAAATCTTAAAAATTTTGGACAAAGGGTTTTAATGCTTTCTAAAATTTTTAAAAGGATTAAAGAAAATGAAAAAGTTTTCCTAAGATCCCTAAAAAAATTTTAAACAATTTTTTCATTCTTTGGATATATTTTAAAAGAAAACGAAAAATGATGTTCAAAATTGTCAAAGAAGAACCTGGAGGATTTTAGGGCGATTGCTTTTTAATTTTAAAAGACTTTTCGAAGCATAAGGAACAATTCTAAATTAAATTTTTTTTGAATTTTGTGAAATCCTGTAAAGTAAAAAAACTTTTCTAACAATTGTCTAGGCGTTTTTTCGACTTATCTTAAATTTTAAAAAATCTTTTTAAATTTTTTCAAGAAACGCACGAAATTTATGTATTTATAGAACCTTAAAGACAAATAAATTCAAATAAACTTTTTGCAAATTAATTTCTTTTTTTATTAGAAATGCAAATGTCTAGTAAGAATTCATCTTTTCGATAAATTTAAATCTATCTGATCAAAAATTAAAATCTCTTTTAGTTGAAATATCAACTATTACATTTTTCGTTTAATCTTTATCTTTTCTTGGCAGAATAATAATTTTACATTTTAAAAATTTACATTTTGCTTGAAAATAAGTGTGTTTTGGCTAAGAATTCAACTATTTTATTAAAAATTTATCTTTTTCTATGTATTCGTTTCTTTATTACAAACTGAAATTTTAAAATTTTAAATATCAAATATTACATTTTTTGTTTAGAATTTATCTTTTTTGGTTTAAAGTTCAACTACTTAGTTTAACTAATTTGTTAAAAATTTATTTTTTTTTTATTCAAGACTCATAATTTAAGTTAGAAATTCATCTTTTTTGTTAAAAATATAACTGTTTTGTTTGAAAATTTGTATTATTTAGCAGAAAATTAGTTTTCTTGTTTAAAAATTCACTTTTTTGGTCAAAAAATAATCTCTTTGGTTTGGAATGTAACTATCTTGTTAAAAATTGGTCTTTTTGATAAGCTAAACTTTTTTTGATTTCAAATTGAAATCTTTTTTATTTGAAATATTACCCATAACATTTTACGTTTAGGAATCTTCTTTTTAAAATGAAAATTCGGATACTTGGTTGGACTACTTTTTCAAAACTGTTCTTTCTTGGTTAAAGTCTTATCCTTTCAGTTTAAAATTCATCCATTCAATAAAAATGTAACTCTTTTTTTGAAAATTCGGCTCTACTTTTGAAAGAAAGGTAATCTTCTTTGTTTGAAATTCATATATTTGTTTGGAAATTAATCTGTTTAGGTTGAGGATTCAATCATTTGTTGTAAATTCGTTTTATTTAAATAATATAAATATAAATAATTTAAATAATAAATTTTTATTAAAATAATAAAATATAAATAAAATAAATTTAATTTTTCTTTATAAAAATATTAACTACTATATTTTTTGTTTAAAATTAATCTTTTTGGTTAAAAATTTAACTACTTGGTTCAAGTATTTTGTTAGAAATCAATTTTGTTGTTTTTGTTGATCAATCATTTCAGTTCATAGTTTATCCCTTTGATTCAAAATTTAGCTGTTGGCAGAAGATTTGTCTTTTTTGGAGGACACATGGTCTTTTTTGGTTTAAGATTCAACAGGTTAAAGATTAATCTGTTTCGGTTAAGGATTCAAATATTTTGTTAAAAATAAGTCTTTTTTATTAAATCAGCTGTCCCTTTTGATTAAAAAAATAAAACATTTTTTTATATTTAACCTTTAAAAACAAAAAAAAATAAAAGTGTAAATTAGGAATAAATAGTAATCCGACATTTTTAGTTTGTTTTCAAGATGATTTTTACCCTCAAATCCAAAAACTAAACTTGCATGTAGCGCGTTAGTGATGATGCAAGTATTTCTAATAACCTTGTAAATTTATTTCTTTTAATATTTGCCGAAAATATCAAAGGATTATTAATATTCCTAATTTATGAACTATCGCTATATAAAATCACAACAAGTTTGATCTTCAGTCAAGTGTAATGTAGCGAAAGGTGCAGAACTATAAGGCGAATTTCGTTACGAGTTTCGCAGCCGTCGCTCGAAATATCCAAAGTACCTTCTCCTATGAACACATAAAGTACATAAGTCTGTACATAAATTTCTATATCTACATGTATATGCTCAGCACACACTACGTCACATCTATAAGATACCCTATATGTATTTTATACACATGCCTGGTTAGTAAAGCTGGGACGATTTACATCTCAATGTATTTCCTAGCTCCCGTTAATATTCAGCGCACTTGGAATATGGGCTAATCGTCCTAAGACCGTTCTGGTCTCCAGTAATATTTAAGGCCAATTTGTTACTTACTGCCATTTCCTATTTTCGAGTTTTCTGTTTAACCAATTCACCAACCAGTTGATAATCAAAATTAACATATGATGCAATACTTCTCAAGTGCATCTTTCTTTTGTGAATATATTTTTTTTCTACTTTATATCACAAAATCGTTCGAAGAAGCCAAGAGAAGTTATTTATTATAAATCATTGATGCAAAAAACAAAAATTTTTTAGGTAAATTTTTTTACATGGATGTTGATCGCCCAAAAGAACCACTAAGCTTTTTGAGTGTGCTGCTTTATTTTA
>JAUELO010000087.1:4552116-4562806 GCA_032357855.1 Amphibolips quercusostensackenii | reverse complement strand
TTCGAAATATCTTCGAAGGTCATTGATAAATTAAATATATGTGAAAATGCAATTTCAGATAAAAAATATATATAATGTGAAATATATTTTAATGCTTCAATGAAAATAATTGTTGGATGCTTTTTATGCTGTGAACTTATGAATGAATTATTAACTGATTTCATTAAAACTTACATTTTCTGAAATTAGTTGAAGAAGTTATTAATCAATCAAATTTATATAAATAAAAGTTTCTTCAGAACTAATTCAGCCAAGCTTAACATATTTACAATATTAAATTAAGTAAAGATTAAATTTTAATTGTTTTTAATTGAGTGACATAAATGGATTTTTTTTTGTTTAAGTACATGTATTTGAATATTGGCTATTTTTTGTATGATTAGAGTTATTTTATTATTCAAATTGTTACAATTCTACAATTAAATCTGTCATAATTATAATATATCTGTGACAATTAAATAATTTTTCTAAATAATTTTTAACTGTAAAATGAGGATCGGAATTTAATTTTCAAAATTCTATGTACATATAATTTAATTTTTTTCAAAAATAAGTATAAAAGCTCATTAATAATTTAAATTTAAATTTTGTTCTCTTATTCAACATAAATTGATTATTTACTTTAAGGTTATATGATTGAACATTGGCTACAATGTACAAATTATTTGACAGCTTCAAAAAAATAATTAAAATTTTGAAAAAATAAAGTAAAAATTATTTAAATGATATAATGAAAATTATGGTTCAATGCTTCTTATTTTTTGAAATGATTAACTATTTATTAACTGATTAATTTTTTTCACAATATGAAATTGAATGAAGATTAAATTTGAGTTTTTCAAAATAAGTAACAGAATTGAATATATGATTTAAGGTTATATAAATAAATATTGGATATAATTTGTATAATAAAGCTTAAAATGTATCTAAATTACTCTTATTCCAATTACTTAATTTTTCAAATGTGTTTAATGTTGTAAATTCTGTATATGAATTCAATTGTAAAAATTATGTGTAAATATGTTTTATTTTTTTACCAAGTATAAAAGGTTATAATGAATTAAATCTTTAAAAATAAAAGTAAAAATTTTACAAAAATGTAAAGTTAAAATTACTTGATTGTTGAAATGAAAATTACAGATTAGTGCTTAAATGAATATCTAAATTTAATTTTCAAAATTATACCTGGATATTATGTTTAGTTTTTTTGGAAAATAAGTATCAAAGGTCACTTATAATTCAAATTTTCTGAAATGAAATGTCAAGTTTAAAAAAAAATATAAAGTAAAAATTAATATTAAAGGTTTGAAGTAATATGAGTGTTTCATGCTTTTTATATTGTGAACCAAATAATTGATTATTGACTAATTAATTTTGTTTACCAAATTGAATTGTGTAAAGATTAGGCTTTAATTTTGATTTATAGGTAGCATAAATTGTTTATTTATCATAAGGGCATTTAATTGAATATTGGCTATAATTCATATAAGAAAAGTTTTTTTATATTCAATTAGTTTTTATTACAATTATATAATTTTTTCAACTTTCAGTACTGTTTTTAAATGAGAATTTGAACTCAATGTACAAAATTATATATAACTGTTTAAGTTTCTTCAAAAATTAGTGTAAAAGGGGCCAGTATACGTCAGGAATATCAGAATCTGCAAGTGAGCGTGCAATTCTCATGAGAACTAGTGAAATAATAGTGCTACATAAGAGATATTTTGGGCACAAATAATTTTTTTTTTAATTTAAAAAATGTTAAGAGTCACGCCGTATTGAAATTTCAAAATGAAAAAAATGGTTGTCTTTCAATGATAATTTTTTATAAAAAAAGTTCTTTTAACAAACACTGAATATTATACATTGCTCATTTTAAAGAATATCTTGGCATTAATATTACATCCTTTTGTTAATAAAGTGATGCTTGATAAAAAATATATGTCTCCTGATATTATTTGGTTATTTCAGAAACAAATTATTTAATCAAATTCCCATTACTAACATATAAATTCAACAAAAAATAATAATTGATTTTCATTTAACAACGATTGAAAAGTTAAAAATAAAGTTCTAATTTTTTAATTCACTTCACTAAAGCATAGCGAAGTGGGATTTAATCTTTAGCTGAGATAAACACAAAAAAAGACAGACATATATCTAAATAAAATTTTTTGAATTATAGATATTAATGTTTTAATGATTTAGCGATGGAGTATTTTGATGCCCTGATTTACAAAAATGTAAAGATAAATGTAGCATAACCTAAAAGAAGGGAAGCAATATATTTTTATGATTTTCTAATATATTTTAATACGTTGTTGAAATTTTTAAATGATGTATCGCCTTTTACTGTTAATAAAACTAATCATAAATATAATAAATTTGCGTAACAAGGATTTACCGAGTACATTCTCTCAGAATCTGATTTGAGCAAGAAGTTAAGTAGGTAAAACCTTAAAAAAAATAAATAGTTATTCGAATATTGGGTAAATGATACAGACTAATAGAAAAGGTTGCGCGCGTGATAGTCTACTCGTTATAAACAAAAATGTTTTTGACAAAGGCGATTATGATTGTTAAAATAATTCAACAATATTTTTTAGAATGATAATAGAAAGAAGAATTTTATTTACTTTTCACGACTAACGACCTAATACATACACTGGGTGGATCAACCCTTGTTACCTTACCCGATATCCATTGTACACACTTTATTTATAATCGATAAGCTCTCTAAACAATTACGCGTTTCGGTCAGTCGTAATAAATGATAGAATTAACTAACAAACTTTAATAACAATTGCTATAAGTACATTTTGAATTCGTGTGTTCTTATAATTACTTTTTGTTTATAAAATTTCGTATTCTTTAAAATTAGACCTAATTTAAAAAATAGTATGTACAGCTTCAATAAAATATACGAAATCCCTGTCAAAAGACAAAATAAAAACTGAAAATAGAAAAAGAAATGCGACAAGAAAACAGATCACGGAAAAGGCAAAGACATCTTATGGTATTCTTTTTCAATAGTCGTACAAAGGGTTTACATATAAGCCTCGGTTCTTTTCCGACATAGAGACCGTCTCGTGGTTACAGTTTCCATTCACATCAGTGCGTTCCACAGCCGAAGATAAGAACTAGAAAAATTAATAATTACGAAAATATTTATTTTAAAAAGCGTTATCAGAAATTGACTTTTTTAATTAATGAAACTTATTAACTATTTTTGGGTACTATTACCTGTCATAAAAATAGAAAAATTAAATCTATCGTACAGCGAAAAAAAAATTTAATTTGGTTACTGAATACTTAATTATAAAATCAAGGCCTTCATTGCATTATAAATTTCGTAAATTAAGAGTATTTATAAATAAATCAAAATCATCTGTAATTCAGGCATTTATTAAACATTTTTATCAGACCCTTTGTTAACTGAGGACTCTCTTTTTTTTGTCTAAAAAAACTTTGGTTCTTTCCTTAAAATATCTTAAGAATAAAAAATAGACATATTTATTCGATTGTAAAAAATTAGCGTTTAAAAGTGGATCAGGATTCAGACAGACCCGACAAACAGACCGAACATTAATTGCAAAGGATTTCATCAACTTTCAAAGAAATTTTAAATTAATATATTTATTTTTTATTAATTTATTTTTATTAATTTTAAATGCTTTACGTCATTCTAAGGATTCTGCGGAAATCAATTAAGGGATTTATTATTATTTAAAAGATTTTAACGTCTTTGCAGAGACCCAAGCAAGATTTATAGTATTTCGAGGAATTTCCAAAGCATCATAGGATTCAGAGAGTTGCAGAGGATTTTAAGTGATTTCAATTGACCTTAGAGAATCTTAAAGAATTCAAAGAATTTTATGGCAACATTTCGAGTGATTTTAAACGGATATATATATATATATATAAAGTGTAAGCATTTAATAATATTTTTATGAATTTTGATGAATTATACAAGAATTAAAGAATTTAACTCAAAATTTGCAAGATTTTAAATATTCAAAGATTATTTCAAATATTGCGGTTTATATGCGTTTTAAAGAATTTCTGTTAATTTTAAAATATTTAAGAGGATTAAATAGTATTTATAACATTTTAGGATATTATAAATGATTTCTAGGAATTTTAGAGGATTTACAAAATTTACCAATATTTAAAATTATTTTCAACAGATTTTATAAGACTTTCGAGGACTTCAGTATTTCTAAGTAATTTCAAATGCTTTTAATGAGGTATTTCTATCAATTTTCCAGGATTTTACAGGTTTTCATAGAATTTAACATATTTCAAGTGATTTTAAGAAATATCATCAGAATTCACATAATTTCAAGGTTTCTAAAACAAATTTTGGAATATTTTAATAGACTTCAAAGAATTTATTCCACCAAATTACGGGATTCTAAAGTATTTCAAATATTTTAAATGATTTTTACATATTTTAAATAAATTTTATCAATTTGAAGAGATCGTAAGGGATTTTATAGGTTTTCAAACAAGTTTAAGGATCTTAGGATACTTTAAAAGATACTCTATAATTTGTGAGCGCTTGAAAAAAATTAATGCTTTTTTAAAAAATTATGGATTTTTTGACATATTTTAGAACATTTCCGAGGATTCCAAGGAATTTTCGAAATATTTTTGAACTTTAAGGGCATTTTTTAGGATTTTATTGATTTCAAGTATTAGAAAAAAATATATGCAGTTTTGAAGAATTTCTTATCATTTCAGAAGGTTTGGAATGATTTTATACGACCTATAGGGGTTTTAGGACATTTCAAAACATTTCAAAAGATTTTTTTAATAATATTAACGGATTTAATAACATTTTCAAGGATTTCCATGATTTTACGGGATTTTAAAGATTATATAATATTTCAAAAGATATAATCAAAAATGTCGTAAAGTTCAAGAAATTTTAATAGGTTTTTCAAGATTTCAGGGGTTTTTTTATTTTTCTTAACTTCAAGGACTGATTAGAATCAAGAGGCATTTAAAACTTTAAAAATTTCAAAACAAGTATTTGTGAATTTAAACTTTTAAAATTAAACAACGTTAGTTTTTAAGACTCACAAATTAAACTATTTTAGAATTGCATATTTAAAACTATAATTTAAAGTTGATATCATAAAAAATTTTCCAAATTATAAAAAATTTTAAAGAGTATCATATCATGTAATTTTAAATGACATTCTAAGTGATTAAATAGATCTTATTATTAAAAAATAAGATTTGTTTACAAAAAAAATTCATTGTTCTTTTACCGGCTTAGATAGGACAATTGTTTGAATTATAAGTCTTTAACTTTTGTCCATTCTGAAAAACTGTAAATTATATGATTTCTAATTGAAAGCTTAATGAATAAAAAATTCAAGCTTAAATGTACGGTTATAAATTATAAAATTCCAAACTTTGTTTGAAACTGAAGTATTCTTGAATTCGGATTGTAAAACTAAGTCGTCAAAAAATAATAATTTTAAAATAGTGTAAAACTGTTTATAATTTTTTCCAGATCACCACAGGAAATAGCTGTTTTATATTAATTTTTCTCAGAAAACAATATATATCACAAGAAACTGCAGCCTCATTACAACTAATTCTGGTTGTCTGGCTTAATCTCGATTTTAAGTAGAGCAGGTCCACGTCATATCAGACAAGCGCGGTCAAAAAGTGAATTCGAAACCTTTCCAATATTATTTAATTATTTCTCTTCTAAATTTATTACAGTTGCAAATAAAACATTTGCCTTTTTAATTTTCAGGACTTAGATAATGCGACCTTTTCGCCTTTTTGCAACTTTTTGCATAAAAATGCGAAAATGAAACATCCAAAATCGAAATTTAAAACTACAAAAAATTGTAACATTTTATTTAAGAACCTATAATATTAAATAATTTTTCATTGACGCTTCATACTCTAAACTAATAGAGTATTGATGGAGTTATCAATAGAGTTTAAAATTGAAAAATATCTAATTTTGTGAATCCGCATTCAAAGTTTTAATTTTTTCCAATTGCAAGCATTAAAGCTAGAGATTTTTAATTTAAAAATTATTCAAATCGATAAATTTAAAATATAATGACAGTATATACCCTCTTTTTATTATTTTTTAGAAAATTAAATTTTTCTAAATTCAAATATTTAATTAAAGATTTATCATTTTACATTCTCATCATTTATGATTGAGAAAGTATTAGAATTGTCACAAATTTGACACTTTAATTTTTCAACAGATCTCCACGTTTTGAGACCCCCTGATACTGAAAATCAATTTTTTGCGATGGCTTCTGCCTGCTTGTCTGTCCGTATGTCCGTACACACGATAACTCTCGCAAAAATGAACGGATCAATTTAAGCTTTGGCACACTTCTTCTGCATCCCAAAAGAAAAAACGAGTTCGTTAACCATCTTTTTTGGATATAAATTCAAAATGTGAGCACATTTTGAATATGTTTGAGAACACTTTTTTTTAATTTAGAAATCCTATGTACGTTTATAAATAGTACTTAAAAATATAAACAATTTATCCTCCTGACGTGTTTCGATAGAAAAAAATTATAGGAGTTGTAGTATTTTTAAATGAAAAAAAACAACAGAAAAGACAAATTTTAAGCCAGACAACGCACGATATGAAAAGAAGTCAAAGTAAGAAAAACGTTGCTTGTTAAAAGGCCTACAAGTCAATTACAACAAATTAAAAAAAAATTTATAAATCAAAAAATTATATTTTGTCATTTTCATCATTTATAATTGAAAAAGTATTAGAATCATCAGAAATTTAACACTTTAATTTTTAACGTATCTCCACCTTTTGAGAAACCCTGATACCAAAAATCAAGTTTTTGAAGTTCGTTGACTAGTATTCCTTGACCAACGGTTATGGTTTTTATCCATTGAAAATGCTATCAAATAATCTAATATTTCGTTTTTACGCTAAACAAAGGCAGATTCCTGAAAAAAAGTATAAAAGTGTAATTAAACCCCTTTAAAATATCTACAATTTTTGATTAAACTATTTTTCGATAAGAATCGATTTTTTTTAATGCATCGGAAATGAACAAGCAGAAAATGATAATTTCAAGTCAATCGACGGCAGATAAGTAAAAAAGTTCTTTAGAAGAATTGTAAGTTTTTAAAGGACCTACAGTTTTTTTTTTGTAAATATTTTTGATAAGACTTGATATTTTGGTAATAATTTTCGAAAATATTTTTAAAAAATCGAAAATTCTAATTTTGAAAGAAACAACAGATAATATAAGAAAAAGTTTTAATAAGTAATTGTAGCTTTTAAAATGTTTAAAAACATTACTCAAACTAATTTTTAATAGAACTTATAATTTCGGTTTTATTCAGTGAAAATATTATGATAAAAATAGAAAATTCGAATTTCGAGTCAAACTTCGTAAGATACGAAATAAGGTCTTGGAGAGCAATTGTAGCTTGTTAAAAGTCTTGCAAAATTTGATTTAAACATTTTTTGATAGTATGCTTTATTTCGGTTTTATGTATTTAAAATACTATGGGAAAATTCAATATTCTAATGTTGAACCAAACGATGGAACATACGAGAAAAAGTCTTGAAAAGCAATTACAGTTTTTAAAAGTCCTCCAAAATTTCTTCGATCCATTTTTTGATAAGACTTGTCATTTTAATTTTATTTATCAAAAGTACTATAGAGAATATCCAAAATTTGAATTTCGAGCCGAACGGCGCGAGATACGGAAAACAATTTCAGAAGGCATCGCAGCTACAAAAAAAATCTACAAAATTTATTCAAATAATTTTTCCATATGACTTGTCAGTTTGATTTTATTCGTCGAAAATACTTTGAAAAAAGTCAACAATTCAAATTTTGAGGCAAATGACGCTAAATATTGATTTCAGCGTTTAAAAATTCCTACAAAATTTCTTCGGAATATTTTTTGAAAGAAATCTTCGTCTTTAATTTATTCACCGATATTCATATGCAAAAATCGAAATTCCAATATTATGCTAAAAGACGCGAGATACGTAAAAAGTATAAAAGAAGACTTGTAGGATATTTTGTTCTATTCATCAAAAATAATATGATGACAAGAATCCTATTTTAGCTTTTTATTGTAAGGTGACTAAGGAAAAATTGAGCGCGTGGCGCAAGTTTTACGATAAGAATGTGTACGTCAAGGCACATAGAGCTTTGAGCAATTTAATCTTCAACACCTTTTACTATATTTAATTACGTAGAAAATTCAATATATCAAGATGCATATATATATTCTGGGGTCTAAAAGAGATATATTTCATCAATCTTCATCCAAGCATCCTCAGTGCAGAAAACAAATATCCGAGCGCGAAGCGCAAGGTAACCCATTATCGAGCGTGAAGCGCGAGATCCGAAAGACCCGCGCCCTAGGCGCGCTCAAACTTACGATCGAAGCGAGCCGCTCGCGATAAAAATGTGCCTGCGCAGCGGGCAAATTCTTTCGTTAAAAATTCAAACGTTTGGTTCAAAATGTAATTGTTTGGTAAAACTTTACTCACTGTTGAAAATGTCTTTATTTTGCTTGAATATTCTTAACTATTTTGTTATATATGCAACTGTTTCGTTGTCTATTGTTTTTTTGTTCTTTTAATTAAACTATTGGATTAAAATTTTTTTTCATGTTTAAAAGTCAATTTTTTTCTAAATCATTCTTCCTTCTAACTTAAAAACTCAACCTTTTTGTTGAAAATTCGTCTTTGGGTTAAGAATTTAATTACATTGTTGAAAATGCAATACATGTATTTGGAATTGAGTCCTTAGAAATTTAAAGCATTTCACATTACAATCAATTATTGTATCTGTGATAGTTATATTTAAAAGAGTTTATTTTTCCAAAATCTTCCTATTTTCGTTAAAAAAAAGCCGCCTTTTCTCTGTTTCCAGAGCATTTCGAGCTGTAAAGTCTGAATTAGTAGAAATGATTAATTTCGTATTCAAATTATAGAGTTTTAAGTTTGAAGCCATAATTTCTAAGTTATTTCAAGACCAAAATATATTAATTTGATGTGAATGACAAACTTCTCCGATTTAAAACAAAATAATAATAAAATAATTTTTCAAAAATTCAAAAAACTTAAAAGATAATTGAAATTAAAGATTCTGGTTATTTTTTCTTTAAACTGTCATAAATTTGGTGATATAATTGATATTAAAATTATTATTTGTTTTAAATCATTCATAACAAAATGCAGTTTCAAAGAAATGTTGAAAAAAATTTTTCACTTCTTGGATTTTGCAAAAACAAATTTAGTTACTGAATTTTCAAAAAATTCATCTTTGATTGTTGTTTATTTTTTTTAAGATAGTATACAATGTCTGCTTAAAGTCCTGTAAATATAAAAGTGGGATCTCTTTTAGTTTTTGAGATATGATTTAGGGCGTAGGCCGTGGCATGGTGTGTCTATTGTTTGTCTATTGTTTACGATAAGTTTTTGGAATTTTCAGTTTAAACAATATTTTATTTAAGCGTATTCTCATCATAAATAATAAAAAAACATCCTAATATCATCAAAATCACCAAAGTTATGAAAGGTAAAAAAAAAAATTCTAAAATTTTTAACTTTTAATATCTCCTAAGTTTTTAAAATTTTTTGAAACATTATTTTAAGTTTTTTTTTCTACCTCCAAATAGAATAGATTATTGATTTTTCATCAAAATTACTAACCAAAAATAAAATTCTTTAGACGATTTAATACATAATTGCTCTATTTGAAAATCAATGAAAATTTTTTACTCTACTTTCCTTAACAAATGAAGTAATTTTTGCAGTCATTCAGTATATGATTTTCCTTTTTGTCTTCATCTTCAACAATTTAATGCAAATTTTCGTGAACTTTTTCGGAAATTTCATCCCACTTTTTTTGAAATTTGATGCGTCTAATGCGACCGTTTCAGCTTTCTAGTTGATCTGAGTCCTGTCTTTTGCCAATTTGAAAAAAAATGTAATAATTTTGTCTCAAATTTTATTTATATTATGTTGATTGTGAACTTGGAGAGTGAATATGCTGATATTGAGAAAACTTGAAAAGAATCGCTTATAGATAGAAATGGTTTGAGAAATACGATAAGCACTTAGCCGGGTTGTATCTATCAAACATAACCCTTATGGTCCTGTTTGGGGTGTGAAATACTCCAGGGGACCAAGGCAGGACAACCTCCTAGAATTTATGCAGCAGACCTCGTCTTCACCCCCACATCGTTCTATAAGTTATTCATGCAGCGTTACACGAAGAAAAGTTACTTTAAGTGCCCATAAACGTTTAGTGAACATTTTTTTGTTTGTTTTAAAAAAAACATCATCCTTTTTTTAACTCCCTTTTATAATTTGGTAACTTTCTCTCAAAGTCATCCCTCACCTAAGCTTATTAAGGAAAGGTTTAATAAAAAGTACGTCTCATATTTCACGTCAAATTTTTTAAAAATATTTTTACTCAAACTAAATAGAACATTGTTAACTAGTGTTTAGAACTTATTGCTCTCTCTTTAAAGGAAAAAAACTCAACTAATTTTCTAGGGAGCGAAGAAATACAATTTATTTAAAGATTTTACAGAAAATTTTATATGATTAAAGAACGTTGTGTATGGAAAAATAAAAAAAATCTGCCCGCTACGCGGGCACATTCTCAATGCGCGCGTCACGCGCGGCTCGCTCCGC
>JAUELO010000087.1:4540571-4552016 GCA_032357855.1 Amphibolips quercusostensackenii | reverse complement strand
TGCAATGAGTGTGATACGTCGCTTATAAACTCGCATGATTTGCCATGCCCGCGTGGCAAACTTCATGCTCGCTGATAATCGACGCCTTATCCCGCTTGTTGTACAATCAACTATTAATCGTCTTTGGCTCATTCCCAAGAACTTCCAATGCACTCCATCGCTTCACCATGAGATTCAAGTGCGTCAGATCGCAGGTACTAATAATGAAAGTGCACAAGGATGTGGGGGGGGGAGTGATACGCTATACGCATCTAGAGTCCTGATCAATCTTTTTTAATTCTTCTTGACGCATTCCAAAGGGTTTCAAATGCGCTTTATCCGTTTTTGTCCAAATCTTCATCTAACGGCATTCGAGTGCCTTGATTGTATTTGATAAATCCAGTCGGAAAAAGCATAAAATAGCATTCGACTCATTTGGTAATTGAACAGAATTAAACGGCATTAGTTCCATTCTATGCCTCCGACCACTGAAGGCATTGCATGTCATTCAACGGATACGGTCATCAAATTGCAATTCATGGCATTAAATCAATGGCATCGAAAAAAAGTCACTTTAGTGCAATAATGTTTTTGTGGATTCAAAATGATTTGAACGAAAACTAATTTCGTATATGAAAATATGTTTCTACTTGAAAGCGTTTCAAGATTGACGTGAGTATGCTATAGTTTCCGTGCATGGAAGTGTCCTGCATCCAAATGTATAATTTAAATGTTAGTAAGTCTTATATTTAGTATTATCAAAGTTAACTCCATATAAATCTATATTCATTATTTCAAACTATAACATTTTCTTAAATAGTAAATTTCAAAGTTTACTTAAGCCTACCTTAGAAGTTATATCCTTTTTCGCGTTTTCAGAATAGTAGTTATGAACAATATTAAAAAAAAATGGTAAACATTCCCTTATTTTTAATAATTGTTTCTTCGGTTTCATTTTGCACGAGGCTACTGTTTTTATTCTACCAAAACCTACTACTTCCTAGGTGCTTGTTAGGTTTCAATTATATTTGTTGAAGCTATTTCGTTCTTGAACACTCTTGAAATAGAATTTTATCTAGCATATTAAAAGCCACTCTAATATAATTATATTATACTTATCAGAAATGTAAAAATATTGCTACATCAGTAATATAATCGATCTTGCACAATTGATTTTGTTGGTAGTGCGATAGAGTGATTTTAAAGTCTCATAGAATGAGCTAAGGAGATTTAAAAAATATTAACTAGGGCTCGAGATACGTATAGCGTGTTACAAGCCCCCCTCCCTCCACATCGTAACACTTGCAATAACTCCTACAGTTTTGTGGCGCGAAATTTTCACTTTGTCGTGCAATGGAGCGCATTTGGGGCGCAATCAAATGAGTTTGGGTGAATGAAAAAAATAAGTTGCAAGGGGCTGCTGCAACGGACCTTTATTTTGTATAACTATAAAATATAGTATTTTTTAGTAATATTAATAGACATATATTATTAAAACTGTGGTTTAAATTACAAGTTCTAAAAGTTAATTTTGTTTTAAATCTAGGTCGAAAAAAGATAGTGATACGGTTTGAGGTTTTGTAGATATATTTTCATATTAAATGTTAAACACGTCAAGGTGATATTATTTGTTATTGCTTATTTAAGAAGATTTTGAAAATTGTAAAAATGTATGCACATGTTAAAAACATGATATCCATTTTACTATACTATACTATGTTTTTCTAATAATATAGACAATTGCGGAACAAGGTGGTAATTCTATAGTTTTTATAATATAACAGAAAGCAGAAGAATAAAGAAAAATATCTAAAACTTTTTATTCTGCCTTGCTCAACTATAAAACCAAAAATATAGATACAAATGACCTACTGTAAGAAAAACAAACAGCGTTTTACTATTCACAAAAAAATTAAAAATATTATAAAAATCAAATTTGTACATAAATATACAGTTTTTTCAGGGCCTAAATATGCTTTTTTTGGGACCTTTTCGATTTAAAATCAGTAATGGTTATTCTTTAGCTTGTATGAGAACTTCCTCTTATAACTACATTCGGAAATTTTAAAATTCCCAAGGCGTACGTTGATTCTTGGGACCTACATGACAGTTGAAACAGTGATCCTTTTACTTATATAAATTTAATTTTTTTATAATTCATTTGAAACTTGATTACTTGAAATTGTCATAACTGAAACATTTCAAATTATAAATGAATCCACAATCAATAACTCTATGGCCTTCAAATTTGAAAGCAGTCCTATAATTTGATGCTTTAAATTAAAACTTAAAAAATTGAATGTATCCGAATTTTGAGATACTTTTTTAGAAAAATTATATTTTTGTAGTCATGTACAATGGTTTAAATATGCATCATGGGTAGCTTACGATTTTGAAATTAAATATGAAAATACGAAATTATTATTGTATTCATTAAAAAAAATTCTTCATATTTGCCTCTTTTTCCTTCTCCTCCGATCTTTATTAACTCAAAAACAAAAATCATTCGAATGGCAAACAGTAAAGATGATAATAAAAATTCGCGTATTCATTCACGTTGAATCTGTTATGTTAAAAAAATAGCTCAAATAAGTCTTAACATATATTCTAAGCACTTCAGCATATTTTTCACAAATTATGCTTACTTTTACATAGTCTTCACGAGCATTTAAATACAAATTTTCTTAATAAATATTTTAAGAAAAAATTGTAAATCAAAGTACCTTCTTTGATCTTGTTTATTACTATTTTTAATAAAATTAGGGTTAGCAGTAATGGAAGGAAGTGTTTTATTCGAAAACAAAATATCTTTTCCAAAAAAAGCTTTCGAAGCAAATTTCTGAGCGAAAAATCATAGAAAACTTCACCTGAATTGAGAAACATTTGTACTTTTCAATATTTTTCGCGAATAATTAAAAAATTTTAAATATTTGAAAATTATTAAAAATATTATTGATGTTTTATGTTAGTGCTTTTTCTGGAAATCAATGTTTTCAAAAAAGAATTTCAGTTTAAAACCATGAAAGTCCGAAAAGTACTTTAAATTTTTTTCCGAAAATTAGCATTTCTAAACAAAAATTTTCCTCAAAATTTCCAGTTTTCAATAATTTTAGGTCATTTCAGAGTTTGACACAGCTAATAAATATTTTTGGTAAAAACTTATTAGGTTTCAAATTTTAAAAAATATTTTCAATTTAGAACATTTTGTTTGTGATGTTATATGTGAGTGTTTTTTTTTTTTTAAAGAGGTAATTCAAATCTAAAAATCATAAGATTTTTAAGATTGTTTATATTCTCAAGATTAGTATTCAGACTACCTGAATTGGAATTTTTAATCAACAATTTTAGGTTTTTTTGGAAGGGTTTTCAAACGCAAACCAGTATGGATTTCAAGATATATGTACAATTTTTTATTTTTAACATTTTCTACAAAAAATCTGTTATTGTTAGCGTAAAAGTTAATTCTAATAAATGTTTACAATATTTAAACAACAATAGGTTATGTGATTTTTTTTTATTAGAAATCAGTTATTTCGAAAAAAAATTATTTGACTTTAAAAATCACACTTAACATTTTTATTTTCATTAATATTATTTTAAAAAATGTCGTTGCTTGTCTTTACTGTTATTTAAAATAATAAATACCATGTAATACCTAAACTTTGTAATAATATTTTTTTAAATTATTAGTTTGAAATTATGTGAGACAAAAATAATTTGTAGTCTCGCGCTTGTTCGTCTTTTAGTTGCTTAAATTCACGTAAAATACTCAAAAATGGGCACATTACTCTTTTAATGACAAAATGTTACCTGCTGTGTGTGATACAACTTGAAACCCTAAATGCAATATTTTAAAAATACTAAAAAATCATTTAAATACATTTTAAAGGGATTGTCGGATGAACTTTTCATCAAATGAGAAATTATATTCAACTACATAAATTTCATTTGAATTTTGTATAATATTTCATTCACCACGTTTTCTAGATTCACTTCGCAACTTAATGTAATAAATTATTTTAATTTTGTATCGACATTTTAATTTAAAAATTCTAGAGAGATAAATTTATTATTCATGTGCATGGTGAAATCGAGCAAAATTTAAGATCTATCAAGTTTAATTTTCTTTAACTAAGCCGGACGTACACAACAGTATTTTTATTTGTATTTTCCATGACCAATAGTAACTTTCTTGTTAAATACCAGACTAAATTTGACTAAAACAAAAATAATAATCATTTTTCTGTATTTTAATTACATAATTTAAATTAAAAATATTATTTCAGGAAACTAAAACTGAAAACAATAATTATTTCGTGCTTTTCCTATTCAAAATTAAAGCTATTATTTACATTTTTTTTGTAATATAAAAAACTTTACTTTAAAATTTAACAACAAATACAAAGACTTTAAATAGCGATTTTCCAGAAATATTTTGATCTTTTGAAAATTGGATACAACAAGCAAAAGTTAATTTTAAATTGTAAGTTTTGCTTTTCAAAAAAAAAGTACCTAAACTCCAATAAGACACTTAAAACAATAAATGATGGTAATTTTGGATGTTGACAAAATAAAATTTTTAATTGATATTCAACAATAATATTCCATTCCTCATAATTATAAGTGAACACTTTGAAAAAAAAATCTAATGTTGTAATCATAAATTGCTTGGAAGTCGTTTTTTAACAAAACTTTTATAAAATCATTTTATTTATTTTATTTTATTAAATTTGGTTTTAGATAAGGTTTTATAGCAGACACTATAAAATGTTTATATCTACTTTCAAAGCTCTAAAAAGTTATGTTTTTAAGTTTATGATGCGACTTAACTTAAACATACCAAAAATAATGAAACCTTAAAGCGAGGGTGAAAGTATTTTAAAGATGTTAGATGAAAGAACTATTTGGTGGTATCAAGTACTGATATCCAATACCATTAGAGGAGTATATACAACCTAAAGTGCGACGGACGAGTTATGAGTGTACTTCTGTCAGAGTACATGTGGCCTGGGATCACCATAAGGTGGGATACTTCGTAAAGCCATATGGAGTTCGCACATAGTCGCTATTCCTTCCCTACGGGAATTTTAAGATCACCCGTTGTACCAAACATACATAAGAAGACTGGTAAACGACTCAAGAAATAATTTGCAGTTCCTATTCCCCGAAGTAAAATGACCAGCAACACTGAGAAAAATATTTGGCTTTATTATTTAAATTATTTCTTTGATATCGTTTCAAATACATTTTTGTTTCATTTAAAGAACTTTTTGGATTGTGCTTATTTATTTGGGTAGAAAAAAATTTTAATTGGTTCAAATGAATCTCTTGTTTAAATTAATTAAAGTGCCTGCTTACGTTAAATATGGTACACTTATTCTGAAAATTAAGCAGTTCTTTTAAAAATAATTTATAAAAATGATAATTTTTTTTGTCAGTTGACACACATTTAACACTTACGTTATGCTAATATATAAATCTGGTTCGTTTTTACATTTCTAATTGTCCTACTCATTCTGAATTAAAGATCATAAATTAGAAGTAGAAATTAACCTGTTAGACATTTGAAATATATATATATATATCCAGTTTAGGAGTTCCTGAAACTGCTTGCGTCCACAGTTCCGCAGCGAGCAGGCAATTTCAACAATGCGTCGCCGCCAGTAGCGGAGCGATAAAAGGCGGACATACCCGCATGAAAATTTGACTATCATATTCTTGTGTTAGTTATTCGTGTTTTTTGTTTTAAAAAGCACCTCTTTCAAAAGAAATATTATCTTTTATAACATTTGGTCAAAAATAATTACATAGTTGCAAATTACCTTTCTGAATAAAAGTGGATGCATTTTTTTATATTAAAAATGTCACTATTTTTACTAAGGATGTAATGATTTGATAAAAAATTAACCTGTTTAAAACTTTATATATTTTGTGAAAAATTATTACAATAACATTTTTTTATGTAAAAGGCTATTATCGCGTTAAAAATTTTAATCTCTGGTAGACAATTCGTCTTTTTGGCTGCGAATCTAACTTAATATTTAGTTGAAAATTTATGTTTTTCGTCCAAAATTGAACTACTTTGTTGAAAATTGAACTACTCTATCAAAAACTCATCTCTTTGTAAATTGAACTATTTCGTTAAAAATTGTACTTTTTTTATAAATTCCTTTTTGTTTAGTTACATAATCAAGTCTTTTGTAAAAAATAAGACTTTATACATTTCATTCAGATTTTCTAAGTTTTGAGTATATAAACTACTTCAATGCAATTTGATGTTCCAGACCAAACGTAAAGTTTTCTCTTAAAATCATATAAATTGATGACATTGAATTTTTTCTTAAAGTTTGGATTATAATATATATTAAATAACAAAACAGACAGAATCAAAAAAACATTTTCCACTACGAAGAAAAAACCAACAGAAAAGCTTGATACAGCCCTGACTGTTAACGTTTAAAAAATCTAAATTAAGAGCGAGGCTAAAGCGAGGCAACCCCGGAAACTGCTCCTATATTAGAGTCCTTGTGTATAAGCGTTTCTGCTATTGAATATACATGTATAATTAAAATTGATAAAAACAGATTATGTTTTTGTAAGTCTCCAAAAAAAAGCATGTTAAAAAAGAAATCTCCAATTATATTGAACGTTAAGACTCAAGATTAAAGGAGTTTTGAAACTAGACTCATCAACTTTATTTTTCAAAAAATTTGCACTTTTCAAGTAAATAAAAACCAAAAGCATTACATCACCTCGTTAAAAAAAAACAATTTATATTTAAGGTTAGTGCCGCAATTTTAATCTAATTTTAATTTTTTTTAATTTAAAGTTAATAATATTCTCCGTAGAATGGGTAAGGCCAATTTGAGAAAATGTTTTTTTTTTCGTCAAAAAAATGGAACAATTTTTTTATTTTCAGAAGAGTACCGGTTTTTGAAAAATACCTCAAGTCAATAAAAAACACCTGAAATCAGGTTAAAAACTATAAAAAAAGTCGTCTTACAGCTTGAAATTTGTTTAGAAATTTATTAAATTTGTTATAAACAAGTAAGTGAGCGAAAATGCAATTATGGGAATTGGCAGTGATTCATAAATTTATTTGAACTAAATTTGAAAAATTTACAGATAAAAACCTTTTAATTAAATGCATAAAATGTAATGAATTAATAAATATTTTATAAACAAATTTTTTAAAAAATTATCCACAGCAGGTATTTATATTAAAATAATTTAAGTTTTCTCTATTGACTCACGATTGCTCAAACAAATTTAATTGACAAATGCACTGTCCGCATATTCACTGAAGCAAAAACTCAATTTTTTCAACCTAATAAAGTGTAAATAAATAATTTCTATCCTTTAGGGAGCTTGCATGATAACGATTTTAATTGTTAACAACAATTGTTTGAATAAATTTTCATCATCTTAGTCATTTTTTAAGACAAAAGTTGCGTTCCTGAAGGGTATTATCAGACTGTTATTTAGTTATAGCTCTGTGCTATCAGTGGATAAAAATTGTAAATTATTCAAACAAAATTAATTAACAAATACATTTTTCGGCGATTTCGGAAGGTAAAAGCTTGATTTTTTTAACGTAACCAGACATAGACCTTTACGTTAACTTTAAATATGCTAAAGAAACATGGAATTTGTTTACAAATATATAAAAAAAACAAAAATTTGTCTAAAAATTATTAATCATAATAACAATAGTTGACCGTTATTAAGGTTTCTGAACGAAGTTTAAACATTACTCATAAAAGTTTGGTTATGATGAGAAAACGAAGTTTTTACCTTTTGGAATAGAAGGAAAATGCATTTGTTATTAAATTTTCTAAAAACAATTATCAATTGTTGTCGACCGATAGCACAGAGCGATAACTAAATCACAGTCTGCTAATACATTGAAGTAACGCAATTTTTTCGCTTCCTCATAGAGGAAGCTTTGTAATGGCTTCCTAATTTAAAAATATCTAATACAATGTTCTAAGCAATTGGACGGATGTGTCTGTGTGTGTGTGTGTGTGTGTATGTGTGTGTGTATGTATGTGGATGTAACACTTTTCTGTGAACACGATAACTTAAAAAAGGTTGCAGATAAATTTGTAAATTAAGAGGGCTTATTTTCATGGCTAATATCTTGAAACTGACCAAAGGATTTTTAAGAATATTTATTGCATTTTTTTTGTGGAATTTTATAATATTTAAAAGATCGGTTTATTTACAGTAAAACTTTTTTCATTAACACGATTCAAAATTCACGCATGAACATCAGAGTTTCCTTGGTTCGATACAAATCGATTGACCTATAATAGTCATATATTTCATCTTAGAGCTAGGAAGCTATGGTCCTGCATAATGTTCGTAAAAACGGTTTTTTATAGTTTAACTTTTTCTATTCAACATATTTTAAAATTCATGCAAGAACGGAAAAAATTCCTTGAGTCGAGGCAATCCGACTGACCTATAATATTATTACACTTTTTTAAAAAGTAAGAAAGTTAAGCTCATGCGTTAAATTTGAAAGTTCTGTTTCAAATAGAAATACTTTTTTTATTAACATAATTCAATGTTGATGCATGAATGAAAAAGACTTTTTGATCATGCATTTTCAAATAAAAAAATTCGGACAATTTTTGTAAAAAAAATCATAAAACTGGAAAAGGGATCGGGTGTGACAGAATTTTCACTTTTTCTTTTTTAGCTTGATAAATTACCATTATAAGTATAAAATTTCATTTGTGTGATCTGTCATAGCATTTGAAAAATTTTTGTATTTCTCTGTAATTTTGCATTTTTTGGCAATTTATATTCTTGAATTGACTGTAATAAAAACCTATAAAAATAAATATGAATAAAGTGGAAACAGTCAAGATCGAATTCCCAGCTAGTCGTGAAAATGCCTGAGATAATGAACAAATTTAAACAAAAAATTAAATAACAAATGTATTTTTAAGTTATTTCTAAAAGTAAAAATTTAGGGTTTTCAACGTAATCAACTGTTGACGGTTGCGCTTGTTTGAGATATCCCAAGAAACACGGATTATTCTGTTCACAAATATATTTAAAGACAAAAATTTGTCTACAAAATTAATGACGACAATAACATTAGTAGATCAATTCTCATCGACAGATAGCACAGAGTCATTAGTGAAGAACAGTCTGCTTATACCATATAGAAACGAAATTTTTTTCTTAAAAATGCCTAACATGTTTTAAATTTGTTTGAACAATTGTTGTTAACAATGAAAATTGTTGATTGTCATATAAGCTCTCCGAAATTTAAAAAATTTGTTATTTATACCTTAAAACGTTGAGAAAGCCATTTTTCACCTTTAGATTTTTTGGATTTAGTACTTAAATTTGTTTAAGCAATCATTATTTGTTATTGGATGAATAAATCTGATAATTTCGTGACATTTGCATGAAATTTTAGTTCAATTCAATGGAAACAGCCTAATTAATTTTTTAATTACTACCTTTCATGGATAATTTTTTATAGGAATTGTTTATAAAATAACATTTCATTTATTATATTTCATAAATTTAATTGAAAAACAGCTTTTGCCTATCAATTGTTTAAATTTAGTGGAAATGAATTTACAAAACACTGCCAATTACTGTGAATTTATTTTTACTCACTTGTTTTTTTATAACAAATTCTATAAGTTCTAAAGACATTTATAAACTACTTAAACACTTTTCTGGATAGTTGCTTAATTGATTTTAGGTATTTTGGATTGAATCTAAGTATTTTTTTAAATCCGGTATTCTTCTAATAAATTTTTTTTTTATTTCTTTGATCAAATAACAATAAAGTTATTTACTTTTTTTTGATATTCTTAACTGATCTACAAAGAATTTTATTAGAAACATTGAAACTAGATTAAAATTGTGGCCTTTAGACTGATTCGTCAAGAGACACCTTTCTTGACCCACTGTGCGGCAGCGCCTCAGCATACCTCGATGCACTATTTGTAGCACTTCTGTATAAATAACAATTCTTCACTTGTGATAATTGTGAAAATAAAAAGTCATAAGTTTTTAATTTTCAATTTTTTCATAATTTTAAAGATTAAAAAACCAGAGTTTTCAATTTTAAATATTTCAATTTGATAAAATGTGAAATATAAATCATTAAAATTGAGGAACTTTTGAATGTAAAACATCAAGTTTTTCTAATTTTTAATTGTTAATTTCTTGTTTTGAGAAGTTTTTAATTTCAAATCTTGACAATTCGGATTTTTACAATTTTGAAGAGTTGCGAGTAGGAATTCTTGGATTTTTAAAATAAACATTTGCAAATTATTCCATCATTAAGACTTATATTTCAAAAGAATATTATTCCACACGTTATTTAAATGGTTTAATGCTAAAGATTTACAATTCAAAAATCCGTCAATTTCGAATATTTACATTTGACGACTTTTTAATATTTTTAATGAGAAGTTGTAGGCTCCGGAAGCTACGATCATGGCTCTTTAAAGTAACCAATCCTAACGCAACCGGAACGTGTACGTCATATACTCCAGCTCCTTCTGTACTAGAAAGTAAACAAGACTGGGAAATTTGATCAAGATGACATTGTACAACACTCTTTCGTGGAGTCCGGTCTCTGGCCGCAGATGACCTTACGCGGCCTTTACCTTTACCTCTGGATACTTTTTGAGAGCGACTAAGCTTTTTAGAATGTTATAAGGAACAGTGTTGACGGACCAGATGAAGTGATACCCGAAGAACAGCCTTTTGCACCCGGTTCGTTATGGATTGAGTCTGACGCTGGCAAGCCGGAATCTTGTTAAGTTAAATGAGAAATGAAGCCTTTATGCCTCCAAGGCAGCCGATTATGCAAACTACTAAATGGTTTTTGTAGCCTTGGTACATTCTGCTAAACTCAAAAAGAAGTAAGTAAGAAGAAGAAATAAGTTTAAAGACAATAAGCATCATAATAGATTTAATGCTTTCTTGATAATTCATTATAATAAAAGAGTTTTTTGGGTTTAAATCGTGTGATACTTAACAAACTTAACAAGAATTTTTAAACCTAATTAAACAAGAAAGAACAGCAGTTAGAGAAGTTAATCATAACAAAGACATCATAGTTCTACCCGCAGATTAGGGCAACACAGCTGTAATAATAAATAAAGAAGACTGTAACAACACAATCATAGACCTTCTGACTCAAGATACATAAAAGAAACTTCATAAAAATCTTACAACAAGAATAGGCAGCGAAACAAAAAACCTTCTAAAAACAATCTGAGCTTGACAACAAGACAGTATTTAAATTATTACCTAATAATCTTATCTCTCCAAAACTTTATGAAATTTCAAAAATCCACAAAAATAACATTCCACTCAGAGCGATCGTCAGCGCAATAAACTCACCAAATTGCAACCTAGCACTCTTCCTCGCCAAAGAACTGAGGCTGTTCATAGGAAACTCTATTACACATGTGAAAAACT
>JAUELO010000087.1:4523345-4539351 GCA_032357855.1 Amphibolips quercusostensackenii | reverse complement strand
TACTTACAGAGGAGGATATCAGCAAATTAAGTCTCATCGAATACCTTAGAAGTATAAAGAGACTGCTAATCGATCTTTAAAGAGAAGTATTATTCACAAGAAAAACATTAGCACCATAGAGAAAGCTTTGACTCACAAAGGGCTTTTTGGTAAGAAACCAGAGGATCACATGAAGAATACAAAAATAAATCAAAGATCTTAAACCCTCGACCAACGTAACCACGTCAAGAAAGACAGAAAAAAACTTAAAGGGCCTGCCTCATCAACAACCTTCAAGGCGCGAACTGTCGGTGGAGAGCGGACAATGGAAAGGGAACCAAAAAAACCTTAAAATGGGTACCGAAAGACATTTAGGAGCCAGAACCAGATTCGAGCTCAGGGCCAAGGGCCGAGCACACGGAGGAGATGCAACTAACCAAAGTGTTAGTGGATGGCCTAAAGGGTTTGAAGCACAGTCAAAAACTATTAGCGCAGAATAAGTAATTTGAAAATATATTATGGAATATTAGATACCTTTTTTACAAATCTTATTTTGAAACCATCCGCCTACAGAGCCCGCTTGGTCTTACAGTGAAGTTAAGTCCATTTTTTGTACAGTTTGATATGTTATAAGACAAAGATGCTATTCGAAAATGCCAGTTTACACAACTTTAATTTATTTCAAATATTTTTTTTCTTTTAAACTAGATGGTTTCAATTGTCTCATCCTGAATCTTAAAAATCTTAATTATTTTATAGATTTTCAGCACTTCAAATTAGAATATGATAGGGCCGCTAGGACTTTGATTTGTGAAAAATGTTTTATAACATCATAAGATCTGCAAGATGCCTATCATTTAGTGCCTTTATTGAATTATAGTCGCAAATACTCAAAATTCTACTTTTTCGGGCAGTTTGACGAATATACTTGTTTTCCTTCGGTTTAAATAGTGCCCCATACGTCTTTACGATAATAATAAAGCCAGTTTTAGCGGCTTTAAGTATGTTTGGCATAATCTTGGTAGCATATTCAGTCGATTTGCATATGAATAGGTATCAATGCTGCAAAATGCATGGATAATATAACTTAAACCATTTCTTTACTTTGAAAATTAGGTTTTTTTTTATTACAAAATCATAAAATCAGCTAACACCATCTGCGAGATGCCAATATTTTGGTGATATTTAAAACTCAATGAAGACGCTTTTTGAGCTTCTTGATGAAAAGAGTAACAGAACTTCAGAAATAGTAAAAAAGTTTTTGATAATACAAAAACATACAATACGCGACTTTTCCTTATTTGTAGGATCACTTTGCGCTTTTTGACAAGCTGGCAAATATAAATGGATTTACGTAAGAGACTCAAAACCAGAGAAAATAAGAGTCTTAAGGTGCAATGATAACCATTTTAGAGCAAAAATAAAATTTACCTCTAACTTTAAGAAAGATATAAAAAAGAGAAAGCAAACATTTTCACAGCTAATAGTCAAATACAGAGTCGAATATTCCGTCTAGTAATAATTTGGATTCTTCTTATTCAGGCTGGGGCGCATGCTGTGGCGAGGAAAGAGTTAATGGTTTCTGAAATAAAGATGATCAGAAAATTCATATTTATCATTCAGAATGGTTAGCAGCTTTTCTAGGCCTAAAATGTTTTGCCAAAGACAATCAAGGCCATCATATTTTGTTAAGAATTAACAAAACAACTTCAATTAGTTATCTTAATCGCATGAGGCAAACACATAGTAAAAAATCTGCCCTTTTGTCAAGCACATTCTTATCGAGCGCTTCGCTCGCGAATTCGAGCGCGCCTAGTGCGTGCATCTGTCGTATCTTGTGCTTTGCGCTTGATAATATATATACCTCGCGTTTTGCGCTCGGTAATATGTCTCGCGCTATGCTCTCGAATAATTTTTGCCTCACGCATGGCTCTTTTCGGTTTTCGCGCTTCGCGCTCGGCTCAGATAGAAGAAAATATTTACTTGCAAATATTATGAAATTGTCAAAACCTCCACAATAGAAGTAATTTTCAAATTTGTTTTTATTTTAGTTTGAAAAGGAAGTTTATTCACTTAAGGCTCTATTGGCCTTGAAAAACACATTCTCATTACAATACCTGTGCTTTGCGCTTTCTATTTACGATCAGCTGACAGCTGTTGCTGCGTTCGTTCTTATTTGACTTTAGTCGTAAATGATCAGAAATGCGTATCGCGAGTCATGCACTACTGAGTCGTGTATCATAAAGCAATGAGTAGTGTAGCTCGCAGTATTTACTGTCCTATTGAAATTAGTGTAGCATAAACGACTGGCTAATCTCGATAAACGACTGGATCGTGACTATACACTATCCATTAATGTCTGATTTTTTTTTTTTTTTTAAACGAACCAGTGATGTATAGTAAAGCACTCAGTGCTTTAGGATTTTCTCCGCGTAGGGCCTCACATCCTCTAGGGCTGTAGCTGTCCCTTGTGGTAGAAATGTTATCAGAAATGTCTTAACTTTAGAAAATATGCCTGCAGAGATGATTTATATTACAATTTCGTCGATGAATAGATCATCACTGCGACAATACGAGGCACTTATTAGGAGATAATGCCAATTTTGTAAGAAAAAGAATATTAGAATTTTCAAGACATCAGTTTTGGAGAACCAACGGTTTTTGTCGGCAAAATTTAAGGAAGGGACATCATATGGTTCAATAAAATGCACAAGGTCAGTTATTGCCCTCAATTGAAAACCTAAAATTGGACAGGAATCAAGGGCTTAGAGGTTTTGTGATGGCACTGACAGCTTAAGACAACCTCAAGAAAAGGACGTCTGAACATGGAAGCCTAAAATTGTATTAGATTTTTTAAGAAAATAAGTTCACAATTACCAAATTAAATAAAAATATATAGCAAAAATTGCTTCTTTTATTTGCTTGAATAACGAGCCAAGGGATGAAAACATAATCTCTGATCCACTTAAGGGACGTGCAATCTAGAGGAAAAGATAGGAACTAAAATCCCTGCAAAAATAAAAACATCAGAACATAATAGAAGACAACCTTCAAGAAGGGATGCAAAACCTATTCATATTATTTAAAATTTTTTTATTTTGTTTCGTGTTGCTCTGAGTTTAAAGAGGGATAAAAAAAATCTTGGTTGCAATTTCAGTTGAGCCAAAGGGGAAAAATTTTGCAATGTTCGCATTTTTTTACGATAATGGTTGCACGCTCAAATAAATTGACACAAGTATGTGTAGATGTTCATGTGGTTAATAAAGAAAATTTTTATTTATTTTGAAAATAAATTTATTTAAAAAACATTCGAAAACTAGTGATACAAATAGATTTAATGAAAATCTGATGATTCATATTACAATCAGAGAAAAAAAGTTCAAACTTCAAACTTCAAAATGGCTAAAGGCTAAATTGACGACTTACCCAGGGCTACGCGAGAATCTCAGCCGGTCAGGTCGCGGCCCCAGCTGCAGGCTTTAGATAAGAGGAAAGTTTTTTTGTATCAATCACGGTTTTAAGATCACTTTGTATGTCGGCACGTAGAGCTCGTTCTGCAAAACGCTTCTATGCAACACCTTTCCTGCTGTTTTTAAATTATTTGATTTCTATCACTGAAAGCCAATTTTTATGACTTTATTCTCAAATTATATCAATTCCAAGCCCTTCAAAAGACATATCTTAATACTCTGATTAGAAAAACATCCATTTTTCTATTACTTATTTTAATTTCTTTGGTTGCTGGATACTAATTGCAAAAATTATATCTTATCAATATTCTTACTTCATTTAATAAATAATAGTGTGTTAAAATGATAAATATATTTTTGCACACTACATATGTTTGCTAATGTGATTTGAATGAATTTATGCAGAGTTTGATAATTTCAAAAATTTTTCCTAATTTCTACTTCCTACCTTTTTCTTAGTATTCCAGGGACTTAAGCGTAAGAAATTAAAAATTAAAAAAAATCTCAGAATCTAACTTTCATATCCGGTCAGTATTGGAAATCTGATCAGAGGTGGAGGAGAGTTGTTCACCCTTATTAGTCTAAAACTCTTTGTCATTGGTTTTTCGCGGCCTAAAGGAGTTTCCCGGATATCCTCTGCGGTCATCATTTCAACCACGCCGCTGGCCATGTTTATTTTCGCACGTTTCAGCAGGATGAATTTTGTTGTATAAATTCCGCGAAGTCTTTTATTTTCCTCCACTATTGCAAGGACGTTGCCATCAGACGTTGACAATACAGTTTGTTCTTCGGTTGGCATAGGCAGAAGGACACTATTTTCTCCTCTCAGATTAATTGGTTTATCGCGAGGAAAAGTGTACCTTCGAATTTCAAATCGCTGAAACGAATTTGCCTTGGGAATAAGCCGAACAGACCTGAAGTCTTGAATTTTATATCCCATTATGTATACAGATGAATGACTAGGAGGAGAGGACCTAGACCCGTCACAAAGGGCAGGTTCAGCAGGAGGAAAAAAACGTTTCAAAGCACTCAGGTCACGATGTCTGGCTGAAATATAAGGCCCGTCAGCTGAACTATGACAGTTAGAAAAAGTAAAAATTCCGGAAATAGGAACACCAGGCACATGGTTTGAAGACTGCAAGCTTAACTCTGCAACAAGAAAAGAAGATTTACAACGATCGTGTTATGGTAAGTTGTTTCTCATGTACTTTCTTTAGAAATTGTTTTTGGCGATTCTGCTGCAAATACCTAAACATAAAATATTCTTTAAATTTGAGCTGAATCAGTATTATATACCCATCGCTCCTGACGCCTGAAGTGTTTCATGTAATGAACATGAAAGTAAATGTGCAAAAACGTATAATTCACTTAATTTTATCAGTTTCTAGATTGACATAGCCCCTCGCTGAAATACTCATAGTTTCGATAGGATGTAATTGGATTAGACTGTCTTAGATAGAATCAAATAAGATCATGTAGAATTTGATAGTTTTAGATATGACTAGATGAAGTTGGATATGGCCGGAATGAATTGTATTGGATATGATATTGTCGGACTGAATCGGATAGGATCAGATACAATCGACTACGATCGGGAAGAACCTTTCTTATAAAATTTTCTTTAATTTTCTAACAGTAAGGGTGGAAAATGTAATTGACTATAGTTATTAGCCAAACATGAGTAAACCTTACACAAAAATTTGGAATAGAAGGCGAACAGGAAAATTTAAAATGTTGAAAAAATCCAGGATGGTTGTTGAATATAACTTTAAAAAATAACTAATTTTCTGAAGTTTTTAATAAAAATTGTTTTATCTTTGCTATAAAAGAAGTGTAGCTTCAAAAAGCATTACATGAAAATTATAAAAAAAAAATCTACGATAGCAATAATTGAAATTTTAAGAAAAAAATTGTTGAATCATACAATTGTTTATAAAATATTTCAGAAATTTTTCAGGATTATAATCGTGAATTCAGCAAGCTTTTGATGATCCCAAGGGTTCAAAATTGTTGATAACAATACAATCTTGCATTGTTTGATAATTCAAAATTAAAGTTGCTAAAGTTTCATTATTTAAGTTTAAAACTTCATAAAATAGATAATAGCTGTTAACTGATAGTGTGATAAACTGAATAATTCTATTTTAAATTAAAAGAAATAATTTTTGAATAGTGGCATTTAAAGCTTTTGGTTTAAAGTTTTAATTGCAAGCCTTAAAAGTAAAAGAATTAAATTGCAAACGCCGATCAATCATAGTTTGAGAAACATGCACGTTTTTGTTAAGAAAGTTTAAATTAGGCTCTTTAATTATAATTTAGACTGTAAAACAGGTTATTTTTGTACAAATATTTCAAAAAGAGATTTTCGACATGAGATAGGAATTTTGGAAAATAATTTTAATTTTGCAGAAGTCTCTGAAATCTTAAAAAATGTTTATCACTTCATTAGGATCTTTAAAAATCGTTTAAATTCATAACAATCTGTTATATTTTTTTCAATTAAAAAAAAAATAATTTAACGGAAATTTAAAATCATCCATCGGGTAGACACCATGCAAATGTTTCAAACAATTGAATATTCGTACCAATTGTGATTTGCAGAAGACTTAAAAATGTAGTAAAAATAATTATATATATGTATATAAAATTCTTATTATATTTACTAATATAATTGAGGATAAACCCCAAAGATAAGCCGAGAGAAGGCATAATCCTCATTTTTTTAAATGAAAGAAAAATCTTAATTATTTTATAATAAACAGTTTGATTAATAATGTACCTAAAAAATTCTAGTGCTTTATTGAATTATATCAAACACAAATCCTATACTCGTTATCTTTTGGGTTGTAGAACTCAAGTTTGTCTTTATTAGATATTTGCATTTCATCATAATCAGTTTAAAAAAATATATATTTACTAAATTTGTTAAACTGATGTCATAATTTATATAATCTTTTGCGTTTTAACGACTTTAGTTACGGAATCATCGTTTAAAAGTAAAAACTACGAATTTTCACCGAAACTTTTTTTTTATATTTCATTTTTTTTTGTTCAAAATGAGAATTTCAATTTACGTTTCGTCTGAAAAATTCTATATTCCACATTCAAATATTTATAAATTATTTACAGAAATTCCCGGTTCCAAATCATAAATTATTAACAACAAAATTTTCGTGGATTGAAATTTTTATTTATTGATTACTAATATAAAATTAAGCAACATAACATTTATAAATGTTGTTTTCAATATAAAATCCGCTTCTTTATTGAAATTTCAATGATTGAATTTTCTAAATGCTTTTAAGATTAGCTTAATTTTCTGACAATAAGGAATTTCCGGGAAAAAATGCAATTCTGACTTGAAATATAAAATGAAAAAAAATAATAATAATGAAATCGAAAATAAAATAATAAAAATAAATGAAAAATAAAATTAACACTTGGGTTAAAAACCTGCAAATGTTTCAAATAATCGGAAAGTCGGGCAAATTGTTATTTGCAGAAGACACAAAAATGTACTTTATGTTAAAGATATATATTATTATAATTACCAATGAAATTTAAGATAACAGCCAAGGCTGATACGAAAGTAAAAACAATCCTCATCTTCTCGAATTAGAGGAAAAACTGATTATTGTTATAATGAACAATTTGAATAATTATGCAACCAATGAATTTTTTAGCGCGTCAATAAATTATATAAAACACATATCACATACATCTTATCTTTTAGATTGTGGATGTCAAATTTGTCTTTTATAGATATTTGCATTTCATTAGAGTCAGTAACAAGAAAAAATAACTGATTAAATTTGTTAAGCTGATATCAAAATTTATATAGGTCGTGTTTAGGTTCACCGAAATGATACATTTCCTTCTCCTAAATCAGAATTAAAATTTATTTTTAGAATTCTTGTTTAATGCAAAAAAATCCCTGTTGCCAGTCAAAGTCAACGGAATGACTATTAATGGGCAAAAACATTATTTGTATTGGCATACCGTTTGCGAAAACATGGACTTTTTTGAATTATGGAGGTTTTATCAACACACTGAAATAAACAGAAGAAGAAATTAAAGTACAAAAAATCCACTTTAGAAATTGTTTTTAGTATATAGTACTGTCATATTTAACGTGTCACAAAGAATGTTCTTTATACACATTTTGTCGCACTATTCAGCTCAAAGGTGTTAGTTTAATCCAAATCTGATTTTTTTATGAAGATGCGGCACTGACTCAATATATGTTTTTTCCCAAAGTATTTAGAACAAAAAATAATAAAACTTGTCGAATATCCGGGGTTTTACAAGATCCTCTGATTAATAAAATTAAGAAAAATGAGGCATTTTGCTGAGAATATAATTATTATTACGAAAAAAGTTGATTGCCCGTAGAGGAAAAAATCAGCGAATATAAAACAACAGCATTTAGACGGCGAGAATCATTCGCAAATTTTTTTTAGTTTTTTATTTACAATTCATACGTTATGGAAGCATTTTCGGGTGTCACATATTTTCCGAAGACCCATGACTCGATGATGGCGTACCTAAACTTTGCAAAATACATCGCAAAATAAAGAAAAACTCTGACAAAATTGACACGGCCCGTGTGTGTGAAGACCATGAGACGGTCATTGTAAACAGCAAAGCAAACAAGACATGCAGGCCTGCTGCCAAATTCGCGCTCCAAACGACACATTGCTGCGAACGGCTTCAGGGTGCTCTTCCTTATCGACCACGTGTCCAGACATTCAGTCTCAGGCAGTTATTAATTTGTAAATAAAAATAGAAAATTTAAAGAAAAATGTCCTACAAAATATTCAAATAGTTTATACAGATAATATCTGCAGCTGCACCAATTTTATAGATAAAGCAATTTATAATAGTATGTAAATTTGTAAATTTACAAAGTTTAAATTTATAACTGGATTCTTTGCAAATTCATTTTTAATTTTGACGTTAAATATTTTTTAAATTGACAATTTCAGTATTATAAAACTTTTGAGTGTTTACTTTCCTTTTCAAATTAAAATGTATTAAGTCAGCACTATGTACAAATTTTTTCAACATGTTTTATCTTCTCATCGTTCAAGACAATGTAGTAGTATATATATATTTATATAATTGAGTTAGATGAGATGTTAAATTTTGTTGGTCTACTGGTCTATATAGTTATTGTGTTTCATTGTTGTATTTGTCTTCCAATTGTGCTGTAGGATTAGATGACGTCTTGCACTTTGTCCAGGTAATCAAGTTAGATAAAAAGATGTTTAAATGTTGTTGGTCTTTTTGTCTGATACTTATTGTGTTCCATTGTTGTACTTTTCTTTCGAACGTGTTGTCAGATTAGATTATGTTTTGTATGTTGATCAAGCAATTGAGCCAGATAAAATGTTTAATTTTATTGATCTACTGGTCTATATAATTGTTGTGTTTCATTGCTGTACTTTACTTACAATAATGTTGTATGATTAGATAATGTTTTGCATGTTGACCAGGTAATCAAGATAGATAAGATGTTGAATTTTCTTTGTCTACTGGTCTATATAGTTGTGTCCCATTGTTGTACTTTTCTTTCAACTGTGTTTTAATTTTAAATGATGTTTTGGATCTTGACCAGGTAATTGAGTTAGATAAGAAGATGTTAAATTTTTTTGTCTACTTGTATAAGTTGTTGTGTTCCATTATTGTACTTTTTTTCCAACCGTGTTGTAAGCTTAGATGATGTTTTGGATGTTGACCAAGTAATTGAGTTAGATAAGAAGATGTTAAATTATGTTGCTCTACTTGTCTGTGTTATGTAAAACCAACAAAATTCAACATCTTCTCATATAAATTTATTAACACTATACGGCACTTTAAATAAAATCTCATGTTTAAATTACAAAATAGAAAAAGCAGCTGAGCCATAACTATCCCGTACCATAGTTATGGAACCGAAAAATGGTATGATACCATATCTCTTAAAATTAAATAAAAACACTTTAAGCAGTGTCAACTCACCTAAACTACTGTTACGTTCAACGTACCGTAACTTTTCTTACTTCAATATGGTCATTTTATTTCAAGATAAGAAAGATCTTATATAGGGGATGAGGGAAAAGTGCAGTTGGGTTACTTGCACAAGTTCATTATTAAGATATTGCAATGAAGAGAATTTAAGGGAGAAAATGATGTACATACTCAGATCCAAGGATCTTGTAGATCATGTAGGCTGTCAGTGAGTATTAAGAAATGATTTAGAAAAGTAGTAAACTTCGTAGTTAACTGAGGAATCAAATCAAAACTAAAGTTGGAAACCGATTTTAGTTATTCGCACAATATACACTCGACGATCACTTGTAGAAACCCGCGGATCACGAGCGGACTGAGGTGATTACTAAACTAGGGGTGGGCTGTACTGAAGAATATGAGCGTTGCATCTAATTAAATTAAACTAAACTGAACTAAAGTGTCCCTTGATGGGAATCAGGTAATTCAATGCAAAATGCAGTAAATTATTATTTGGAATCCTGAGCTTTAACACCTTTTTAATCAAAAGCTCGGCACATTTAATAAAAGAGATCTTATTAGCCTTTCACTGGTCCAGAAATTTAGAAGGATACGTGGCAAGTTACGGCCTGCCTAATGTCACATATCGATATTTTGGCGCGTGTCATACGAATAGTCTAACTCACATTTACCGTAGTCTTCCAAAGTCTAATTTTTTTACAAAAATTCTTGAAACTATATGATTCTCTCAAGTTAGATCCTGATTTATATCAATATTTCGGTGCATGACATATGAATAATCTAATAAATTTTTTACAGTAATCTTATGGTGACTTTATTTGATTAATGAAATTTTAAAAGATGTTAAGCTCAATATTTACTTAAAGAAATAAGCTTGTTTGTATTTTCAATGCTAGGGAATAAAAATGAGCGCTTTTCACTTATAACGGAAATTTTATGTTTAGAAATATCAAAACTCGTATTAAATGAACTTTACCTGATAATTTTCTTAAAAAATAAGAATTTCATGTAACATGTAAATTAGTTGAATAAAAATTGTGAATATTTTTTGAAATCTTATCAGTTTTATTAAAAATACTGATTTTCCGAAAAAATTGGTATTATCGAATAGTGAGTTAGTCAGAAATTAGTAAGAAGGAAGTTAGAAATTGGTATTTCTTATATAAAACTAGTTTAGAATTGCAAATTTTTTTTTAAATCTAATATGGTTCAAAATTCCAATGTCCGGTAAAAAATGCTAACATAATTCATAGATAAAAGTTCTCAAAAATGTTGCACCTTTCAAATCGATCGGCCAGTACTTCAGCAAATAGCGGCTTGGCTTCATAGCCATAAGGATACGTGTTTGATTCTCGCTGCCTGTACTATTTTTTATAACGATTTTTTGACGATTTCGAGATTTTCAATAATATATTGTAAAACCACTTCTCTCAAATAGAATTTAATACATTATTATTTTCTGCACAGTGTGATGCAAATATTAAAAAAGGTAGTTCTGTCTTACAACATTCTGAAGTTGCGAATATCCCTAGCAGGAAATACGCAAGATTAGTAAAGCTGCTAAATGCATTAGAGTATTCACATTCTGGCAAAAGACTCGCGCGGCATTCATTTATTTACGGAGTATGAGGCAGATTACAAAGGAGTTAAAAGTATTAAAATCACGTTGTATTTAAGTCCGTTGGTGTGGAGCATCCTCAATGAGGAAAATCGACTTGGAGGAAGGGAAAGACCGGGCAGGCGAGAGATGGCCGAGAAGCGGAGGTTTGAAGTGGAGTATGCTGAGCAAAAAGAAAAAGAGACAATGTAGAAAAGAGTAGACTCAAAAGGGGCCAAAAAGAGACAGAGAATTTGAAGGAGGGTGAAAGTGGAAGAACAGAGTGTATAAGTGCTCCGCCTGCAGAGATGAGAGATGAAAGGCGCAAGGCGCTCGAGGACACATACATTACCTAGCGTAGGTAGTACAAAACATGTAAAAATGCAAAAAGGAAAAAATAAAGGACACAAGACATCCAGATACACCGATCGTCACAAGTTTTTGACAAATAGTGCACATCAGTGTTACACAAAAACCTCCAAGCGTTAGGGAACTTCAGACAATCTTTCTCGTTTATCAAAGATGAAGCATCCAAAATTTTTAAGGCTTCAATTGAAAAAAATATTACTTTCAAACCATTTGTTTGATGATTATCAATTCTTGAGGAAAAGCCGCAGTGTAGGTCGAAATGTAGAGTCCGTTTTTAGAATTGAATGTTTCTTATGTGTTTTTTTATATTTTATGCAGACTTCGTCATTGACTGTAAAATCAAATATATTTGCTGAAATACTTGTTGAAAATTAAAACAATTGAATGAAGAAAAATTAGTTTTGGATCTGCTTTATCTGAAATTGTTTTGTATGCTGTTTTGCAAGGGCAGTAAAGTTCTGGTAATAATGGGATACCTGTCCTATAACTTGGATCAATATGGTGAAAAAATAAAAAGCGACATAGACAGATGGATGAAATTTCAACGTCCAATCGTATTTTTGAAATAATAATGTATGTTTTTTAAAAAATGTACAAAAACCCTAACAGCATCTCATATTTCAATTCACACAAATAAATTAAAAATTGACAAATTGCATTATAAAATCACATTTAAATTACAAAACACAAAAATAAACACTCAGAGAAAATTGTAAAATTCGCTTCACAATATAAGGCGTTAGTAAAATAAAAACTTTACGTTAGAAATAATTATATTGAAAATTTCTGATTAGTAAAAAATAGCAACGTCTACATAAGCATTAGGATTTAAAAATTTAGAGTGAAAGAATGTTTTAAAATTGTCTTAAATATACAAATCCCTGAAAAAGGGGCTAAATCTTAAGCCTTTAGGAAGAAATTTAGTGTTTTCAGCAATACGAATAAGATTTCTGTAAACAATATCACAGCAAATATTGAAAACTTTACTAAAAATTTAGTCAATGATGTTTAGTTTCACATAACAATGAAAATAATAAAGTTAATAATAATCATAAAATGACAGAGGCTATTGTAAAATTAAAAGAAAAAAACCTCATAGATGTGTTATTTTTCAAAGCCGATAAAGGAAGTATTATGATTGTAGCGAATTGGATTGTTTACAATTTTACTATAGAAAACATTCTAAAAATGATAATAAATGCTGAAATATGACAAATAATTTATTAACAACAGTTGAAAATAATTGCTTATAGATTAAAAACCCACAGCAGTGTTGTGGTAAAAGCTTATGCAATTCTCAAGACACACAAACCAGATCTAAGCTTATGATTAATTATTCCACTATTAGATCACTAAATTAAAATCTAGCAAAATACTAACCAAATATTTCAGAAGTAATTTAGGGAAAAAATAAGTCGTCCATAAAAAATTGTTAGGATCTAAAGCACAACATTAATACGATCATAACTTCTACTCGTTTATTAGAATCTTTATACTTCGCACAGTGTTCAAAATCCCACCAAGCTAGCTATAATTCAATAATGTCAACATATTGCGATAAATTATCTTACTCGAAGGTTTTCGGGGTCGCTGATTACGAATCTGACATTGGGTTTGAAAAAAATAGCGGATACAAAATCGTGGGAGATTTTCACGAATTTTAATTTTTTTTTTTTTGAAGAAAAGGACCACTTAGAGGTTTTCTAAATTGCTGATCACAAATCTGATATTGGTCTTAAAAAAACAAAATCGCGGATACATTGCAGGGGATTCTCACGAATTTTAATTTTTTTATAACAAAAATAAATTATAATAGGGTTTTCTTGGTCTCGGATTACGAATCTGATATAGTATTCGAAAAAAATATGGCTTTGTGGAGGTTTTAGACTTTGTGATTATGAATTCAAGCTTAGCATCGTGAGGAATGAAGACTTTGTCTTTGATATGTGGAAATAATTCCTCCCGAGTCAAACAGATTCGATGTTTTGTATTTCCATAATCAGTATCTGGAAAAGTGACGTTTTTAAAATTTTATTAGAGTTCTGTTATATTAATGAAAATTCTTTTAAATATAAATTTCCTAATATTTTGTAATATTTGGAATGACCTAATAAATAATGTTATTTATATCCGATTTTTTACTATCCTTATATTTCATATATCCCTGAATCTTCATCCAATAGTATGAAATATGTCACATTTTGATTCAATATTTAGTCAATATTTTGTTATCATTCAAACAATTCGCTTCTTTAACAAACATATGTTTGTTTATTTCGTTAGTTGAAGCTACTAGAACAATAAAATAACAAAAGTTCACGATGTTACAGTACTAATAACGTGCACATTACAATGAGCGTTTCAGAGCGCATCTGTACATTCTGTCTGATATAATGTCTTAAGGCAAAACTAGAAACTTTCGGCTAATTTGCAGATATGTTTCACCTGAATGTGTGCTTTTTCATTGGAAATCAAAAACAGGGTATGATCTAGCAAGACCTTTTCCTAAACTCTATTTTTATAAACGTAAATTAATATGACAATTCAAAATCCGTAGACAATTAATGAATAATTTTTAACTTTTATGTTTGTGATATCTATTTATGGTTTAGAGGAGCACCTGTCATTAGCTATTGATTTCGATCGATAATAAGTGTACCACTACACTTATTTAAGTTTTTATATGACATATAATTTTTTTCACGATTTTGCTTTAGACTGCATTAAAGAAAAATATAATCTACATAAAAATTAAAATAAAATTTTGATTGCTTGCAGGACTTTTTTTGATAATGCAGTTTTTCATACTAGTAACAAATCTACCATAGCATCAAGCCGATTCTATATAGTAGATGACATATTCACAATTTTCCTAACTAATAAAATTACAGAGCTTTAAAACGTCTTTAATAGTATTAATAAATCCATTTAATTTACACATAAAAACAACAAAAAACACCTTTAATTTTCACATTAAGAGATTTGAGAAATTTCTCATAAAAATTTAATTAAAATTGCTATAAAAATTCATCTTGGTGCAATTTGTTACTTGAATTATGAATATCATTATTTGTTTAGGAAAGAAAATGTAAACCAAGTAAAACACACCTTTCAATTAAATAATGCTCTATTGCCGTTGACAGAGAATTTTATTGAAAAACGTATTTATATAATTTACAATAATTTAATTATAGCCAAAAAAAAATAAATGGTCGAAATATTACAAAAAATCTGATCTAAAAATTACCTTACCACACGTCTTAAGTCATTCTGAAAGATTAAGAAGATCCTAGGGAAAATTTAATATGAACGTTTTTTTAATGATAACTATAGTCTAGAACAATTGTTAGGCCACAAAAATATAATCAAAAAATGAAAAATTTCTTTCATGTAACATATTCAATAAAATTTACTGTTTGTAACACAGATTTGTCACCATATTCATAGAAATTTAATCATGTTTTTAATTTTTATAATATTAAAATTTTATCTTGGGAAACAATAATTTCAAAAGAGTCATTAAGTCAATTTATATTATTAAGAAAATAAAATCATTAATAAATTTAGATAGTGAAATAATGAATAAAAACCAAATTTATGATTGCATTATGCAATAACTTTTTATGTTGAATTCTTCTTACTAAATTAAGTAATATTTCACCCTAATCTTATATTCTCAAACTTTTTTGCTTCTCTTTATGAAAGTTTTATTAAAATTTTCCTTTTCTTTACATCTCTACAATTATTGATTTTTCATAACATTCAGTCTTGTATCGTCCGTCTATAAACTTCGTATCAAGTACAACGTGACACTTTTACAAATTATTGTAGTCTCTCCAAAATCTTTACAGCTGCAATTGAAAAAATTATTATATTCAAGTCGTTTGTTTATATAAGTTTTTTTTATAAAATACTTAAATGTTTTGTTGACTCAGGTGTGCTTAATATAAATTTTATTTTTGTAAACCTTTGTCTTTCTGACGACATAAATTATGCCACATTCACATTGATAAAATTTCTATTTTACTAATTATAGATCTGTGCTTCGACTCTTAAGAATGACTCGCAATGTTGGTCGAAAAACGAATTTTATTTCAAATAAATTTTTCATATGTTCTTTTGGGTTTTTTGATTTTTATTCCATCATTGACCGTGAGGCTGAATATATTTTCTAAAATGTTCTGGAAAAGATATTAAAAATTAAAACGGTCAAAGAAATTAAAAACATATTTGTATCTACTGTATCTGGAACTGTTTTACTTTATTTTGCTCAAAAATTATATGCAATAATCTTTAAATCTTCTTATTCACATCGTCCACATTGAAAGTCCTATGTTTTCGCTTACTTGTCGCATGCACACTTTTCTTATAAAATTCTGTTTCCACTTGGAGTTGTTGACATTGAATGGAAATTGTTTTGTTTAAATTAAAATATCAAACTGCAATCAAGTTAAGTTGCCATGAAAAAATAAATTTTATATGACTTAAGGATCATTTGAATGTAGGCGCAGCGTTTAGGAAGTTTCTCAAAAAAGAACTAGTTACAGATAAAGTTACTTCGTAAAAACCTATAAAATTGAAT
>JAUELO010000087.1:4483785-4494928 GCA_032357855.1 Amphibolips quercusostensackenii | reverse complement strand
TTTTGTATCCCTCAGAGTTTAACAGCACTGTATTGCAAAGAAAAAAATTCGAATCAAAAATTCATATTTAGAGAATTCGTTTATGTAATTTGTTAATAACAAATACAGTAAACAATTAAATGTGACATTTGCAAAAATTTTGCATTCCTCAGACTTTAACAGTATTGTATGATTATAAAAAAAAATTGGAAAGGGAACTTCAAATTTGGACAATTTGTTTATATTTTTTGTTAATCACAATTACAATTGATAATTCAAAGGTGTAAATTATATTACTGTGATATTCATTTGTTCATAATAGTAACGTGTGATTGGAAGAAAAATTTTCTTGTTTATAAAATAAACATTTTGACGATATGTTTACGTATTCTCTTCAAAACAATTATAAGAATTAATTTTTACTACTTTTTTATTATATAGTTTTCTGTGTTAATTTCTTTTGTTTTCAATAACAAAAAAAATTTTGCGCTGATAAAAAAGGACAAACCACATATTTTCTGATGAAATTTGCTTACAACAAATGTTTAGTTTATTAAAAAAATTATTTACAGTCGGTGAATATTTATGCATGCATTTCCGACGATTTAGAGTATAGTTTTGTTGTTTGCACTTCTATCAAAAATAATAGTTTAAAATTTCCGATTTTCTCCGCCATATTTATAAACACAGCTATTTGTTGAAACAAAAAATAAAAATCGCTTTCTTCAAAATTGTCGGGAATTTAATGCTGAGTAAAAAAAACTTAAAATCGGGTAAAAAGTACGACCTCTGGATGAATTTGATCGCGAAAATCGATTTCTGGACGACTGTGCGCCGTTCGCACTCAATTACCCGAGCACAGACGCTCTTGCCTACGCGCGAGAACCGATCGCACTCTGACTGAAACAATTATAGTTTTGCAACCGTTTGATTAATTAAAAAAATATTTTCCACAAACTTTTCTCAAGCGCTTGAAAGTGTCAATGTCCAATTTTAGCAACGTGATGAAAAAAATTACCTTGTTTGATATAAATTTTAAAATTTTTAACTTGCATAGTTAATCTGAAAATCGTGCTAAGCTTAATATCTATCAATTTTATCACAAAATTACGCGAACAGAGTAATAAAGCACGAGTTATAGCAAAAAAAGTTCTGCCCGCTGCGCGAGCATATTCTCTTTGCGCGCGGCTCGCTTCGCTTGCAAGTTTAAGTGCTCCTGGGGCGCGTATCTGTTAGATCTCGAGCTGTGCAATCAATCATTATTCTTCCCCCACATTTGTGCACAGACCTATTGAAATTAAACGAAACGTTATTTAAAACTTTATTCTGGTGATTGCGAATTATCTTTTGTTAAAGCACATTTCGCTTTGAGGAACAAATTTTCATGACGTATCTCGTGCTTCGCACTCCATTTTGTCCAAAATTTAAATTTTCCTACATATCAAATGTATTTTATATTCATTTCTGAATTTTGCTCTGGAACTGCTTACTCAGATCTTGCAAAATAAAGTACAAATTTTTTTTTTTATAATTGCTACACAATTTTTAATTATTCTGCATGAATAATTATTTTCAGCCATCTTAAAATGTGTATCATTTTAATAAATAAAAAATCTGTAGATCTTTCGTAGGTGCACAATTTCTGTCAATACATCTTTTTCAGTAGATCGTGTCGTTTATCCAAATTTTAGTTTTTTCTATCATTTTTCAGGATAAAAACTGAAACTAAGCGTTGTGTCAAGAAATGATTTTTAACAAAGGGCCTAGAAGGATAAGCATGAAAAAATGGCACCCGCACCTATCAAGCCTATATTGGCACCACATATAGACATCTATGTGAATATAAAATCCTGCAAATTTCAACTTAAAAATTTCATTTTCTTATGAGATATGGAGGGGGAAGAGTAAATTGAAAAATTGTGTTTTCTCGAAAACGGCTAAACCGATTTTGACGAACAATATAAATGTTGTGTTAACCTGAAAGACTACTTTTAGAAAAGAGTTTAAATTTTTTTGGATAAAAAATAGGGGTAAAAAAATGCTTTTAATATTGAAAATATTTTGTTAGGGTTATGCTATAGAGGTACACGTCCAATTTTTTTTCAAAACATACCTTGAAGTGTCTGCTTCAACATACATTTTTGTCAGATTCTTCGTAATGTTGAGTCATGGAAAAAAATGATGAAAGTCATAATTGATACACAGCACATAGCACACTCTCGCTCTAGCCGGGCACATCAAACTCCTCTTTTTTTAATTGACATTTCATTAGTTTAATTAAATGGTCGACTGAAATAATGTGGCACTTGTATTTCAAGGAGTCACTTATTTTACATTTCTTTTGTACAGAACATTTTGAAAAAGAAAAAACCAAACTTCTGAAAATTTAAGTAAACCAATATTGAATCCAATTGTTCAATCTTTGTTTTATATATATATATAACCTTTCTTATAACGCCTTTCGTTTTTTGGTTGTAATTTGTTTTTTTTTTACTAGTACTGCGCAGGTCAGACTTCTCGAATCCGCTATTCTTTTGCTTTAAGCTCTTTAAAGTTGTCGACTTAAGGCCAAGCGTTTCATCCTAAAAGCTGAAAATCACTTCTTCCCTCGATCATTTGTATTTATTCTTTCAACTATTTGCACTGCTTGTCTCAAAGTTCTGTTCTTTTTTTTTGTTATTTTTTATTTGTCAATGCCTAAGACGGTAGCGATAAGGTTAAGGTGTGCTGGTTGCGACGCATTTTTAAGAAAAGTAACAAGTAAAAAAAAACATGTAAAAAATAAAAATGAAACTAAAGATTTTTCTTCATCTTTAAAGCGAATAATAGTTGTTGATGACATTTCATGTAATATATGTCGACTTTGCGTTCATAAAAAGAATCCTGGCAAAGATGCTGAGCCTAAAACGGACAAATATTGTTGTATTCGTTTATTGTCTAGCAATCTGGCTAGGATTCCTAAAGAAGCTCGAATTGAAGCATATATTCAGAAAAAAATCTATACATCAGATAAAAGTCAGTGTTGTACAAGTCACTAAATAAAAAATAGAATTTTCGAAGATGATCTTGGACTTCTGAGGGTACACTCTAATACAACAAGTTTCTTAGTTTAACATTTATCTTAAGTGATGGAAATTTTTCCTAGAAAATGTGATTTCTCATTGATGGACAAAGTCGGCGAACATAGCAATTCGGAAAAACAGTTAACAGTTTTCACGGAATTATATTAAGAAAAGCTTGCTATTATTAAAGATGTAATGATTTTACTGCGTAACAGTCAATCCCGTTTGGTAATCCAAGCACTCTTTATCCTCCTCTTTAAGGAAAGGACAGAAAACTTTAATAAGATGATAGCTTGGATCTTACAATCGGTACAAGTTCTGTCATTAGAGACGACCTAATTCAGAACCACATAACCGAAATGACAAAAAAATTATTCCATCTGAATGAAAATGAATTTTTTCATTTAACAAATAATATCTTTTCACAATATATTTTCTGTCAAAAATAGTGGTAAGAAACGAATACACTTATATTGCAGTTTTGAAAAAAGAAAATTTATCTCTTCTGCAGAGTTACTTTTCTTTACCAGAATAATAATAATAATATCCGTGCAAATGCCATTCAATTTCTATTGAACAACATAATTATCATTGTTTACCCTAATTCTTGTAAACAAATTACAGTTTAAATTTCTTTCAGTTATATGGTTCTTCTTCTTGACAACATCACGTATTCTTATCTTGAAAACTATATTTAGCAGAGAAAAGGAACCTCGTAAGTTGAAAAAGACTCAAACGTTATAAGTAAATTTGTTCGTAAACATTTTAAAGGACATTTAATGTCGTTCACTTTCGGGTTACCATGTGTGTAATGTTACGTAACCTCATGACGCAATCAGTATGTGAATGCTTTCAAACACTTGAATTAAAGCAGATTCCAGTTTTACTCATTAATTAGCTTACGACAATCAAAAAAATAAGGTGACTTGGTCTACAATAAAAATTTGCATTCATCGATAGTAAATTAATTGTTATTCTATTTGTTTTTTAAGAAATACCGAGAAAAGAGCAAATAATAGTTTGCACAAACACAAAAAATTATGCTTTTTTGAAGCTGTCAACTTGAAGAACACATTAATGAATAATTAGGTATCTGATAATGACTTTATAAATAATGATTAATGAATAAATGACCTCAAAAATGCAAATTACGTCTTTTTAACCATGAGTTACGTTACGAGGTGACGGTGGATGGATGAAGATGCGCCGAATCGTATTATCGACTTCAAACGACGATTTGATTTCTACTCTATACAGTGATTGTAACCCATTGATTCTGAGCGAAACATTGTGTCACACGCGTATAGCAAGCATTACAAGAGGATTGTTACAATTGAATTAAAGAATATCGTTTAGAAATATCTTAATAAGCAATGTCTTATCACAGCAAGGGACGGCCAGTACATCCACCTGGTATACGGTAGCATGTCCTAAAAGCGGGATCCACATTTAAAACTGATGATATACCAACACACGCTTGTGCACTTGGAGAAAAATTTAATCCTCTCTTTCTTGTTGCAGAATTCAGTTCACAGTTTGACTCTTTGCCTAATAGCGACCTCATTCCAAGTATACATCGTTACGGACCTTCTGCTAATTTTTCTGACCGACGTTTTCCCCAAAGGTCTTTTTCTTCTGCCTGACTTTATTCTTTTGCCCGATCTCGACCACCTACCGAGCCACCTTTCCGCGACAGGTCCAGGTCTCCTGCTGACAGGTATCTTTCTTCTCTCATACATGGACTTACTCCTAAAGAACCTAGATTTGTTCGACTCACACTAGTCTCAAGAAGAATCCGACTCAATTATTTGAACTTCAAACTTATACTTTTCCACTCGATGTACCAATTCTAATTAAAATCAAAGGTTATATCCTTACTAGCATGCTAACCGAAGAACAAATTGTATTACTAAACTCCAGTGGTGACGTCTTTTCAATGTTCCACAAAAACGTTATTTGTAACAAAAAGTTTTTTCTTGAAGTGTATTTGCATTTCACTTTGAGGGCAAAACGGGTGAAACATAATAGTAACAGTGGCCAACTTGAAGAATTGAACCAAAAAAACGCGGAATGTCCAACAGGTACCTGAAGCTCAATTGCAGAGCATTCTAAAGTATTTCGTGTATGAACTATAATTTTTGACCCCGTAAATTAAATTTATAAAATCTTTGTAGGGTGGCTGATAGGCTGGTAAATAACAGTGAATTTCTATTATATCGTAAATTCTACAATCTTGAAACAGAATGAAGTACTAAGTAATGAATTTAAGAAATTTGTTCGCTATCATTCGTTACGCTTAAGCAGTAATTTTGGTTTTTTACGCTTATGGTATTTACCTTAGTAGGATCAATTCACTTATACTAGGACCTATCGTTCAAAAAAGCTAACCTTGAGGGTCATTATTACGACTACTTGAATTTGAAACCAAAAAAATGACAGCTTTATTATAAGGGGCAAAACCAAAAGGTTGACTTTGTAAACCTGCATTTTTTGACCAACGGTTCTACTTTCAGCTGAAAGTCGTGTTCTGTCTCATAAGTCCTGTCAGTCCTGTCTTTCAGCTAGAAGACAAGATGGTTCTGCATTTAATTTTCTGACATGACGGCGCGTCACGTCGCCATTAAAATTTGCAGAGGTCATCTGCTCAATTCTTTTTTCGAACTGAATAGCGTGACACGAATCGACGAATTCAACTCAAGGAAGACTTGATGTTTTGCATGTGTGCCCCCGTATCATTATTTACAGGTTCTTTTCACTAATGTACCGTTTCATGTACATAATCGCAATCATTAAAACTCATGTAGCATATTCAGTAATCCGTTTGAATCTCTGTGCCGACAGCTAGATATTTTTTGATTAGAGCGATAAGGGTCTTCTGATCATCTTTGCTGTCGGGGCATATTTCTAATTAATAACTTTGTGCGTAACCGGGGTGGACTGTTCACATGATTCATGATCCTTCAACAATGCGCCGTTTCTCAATCTTATAACGCCCAATTTTGAATTCGACGAGTTATAAGTTTTTGAAAACACCTCCAATTTGATCTTTATCCTAAAATTCTTGGTCAATATCAACTTAAAAAACTTCTCTGAAGAACGAAAGTCGATTGGAAATGGTTTCTCTAAGCACTTCTTGACCTCCGGCAATGCTACGTTTGTTGAAGGTTTAAACTTACAACAGAGCTGTATGTAATTAATATACAAGCTACTTAAGAAACTTAGCACCTTTCAAACTGCGTGTTTCCTGCTATCATAGCATTGTGCATGTATTTGCCTCTTTTCCAAACATCTCTATCTAATGCCAATGATGATTTTACAAGAATCATTTTATTTTTGTGCTTACCAGAGTATCATAGGCTTAAATATAGTTTGTACGCTTTTAAATATAATTGTATTAGGAGCATTTATTTTCCTAAATCACTCTGACCGAAGTAAGGGATTAGTGATTAACGCAGAATATGTACAGACCTTATTAATTTTCTCCTATCTTGCTCTTTTTCTATTTTTGAAAGAATTCCTAATAATAAAATCAAACTAGTTTAGGTTAAAAGTAATTTCGTTTCAATTTACCCGAGTAGTGCGATTCAAAAAAGCGTTCTGAGTTCCTGTCCACCCAAGACAAACGACAACGTTCGAAAATTCAATAAAAGTTAAGTATATTAAACTTTGCCCTAAGTTAAATTCTCTAGACTATTCAACTTTGAGTTTTAAACTTAATCAACTTTTCAACGTTGCCGTCTGTCTAAGGATTGCAGGTGCTTAAAACGCTTTTCTGCAGCGCACTGCTCGAAAACGAAAAGCAAATTAAAAATCCTATGCAATGCCCCATATGTGTACACTAATTTGTGACAAAAGGCATAATAAATACGTCCTAAAATATATTTCTCTTGCATAAAAAGACGATTTTCTACAATATTTTTCTATGCAATTTTCCTCAATTTTTCCAGACCTTCAATTTTTTGCTTTTTTGTATTATTTAGCACTGTCCTTTGCTTAATGAAACTTTTAAAAGTTCACTCACAAGCTTGAATTTCTGAGATCCTGGCAAAATATTACTATATTAAAGTTTAAAAAATCTGCCCACTGCGCGAGCACATACTCACCGCCCGCGGCTCGCTTTGAGCTTCGTCTTTGTATATCCCCACATTTGTGCACAGACATTTTAAAATTAAAGGTTAAAGCATTTGCAAACTTAATTTGGTGATTGTGAATCCTCTTTTGTTAAAGTACATTTACGGGCACATTCTTATTACGTATCTCATGCTTTGCACTCGATTTTGTCTAAAACGTGAACTTTTCGACATTATGTTCAAGACTATCACATCAATTTTATATTGTACCTCTTCCTGGAATTACTTATTTAAATATTGCAAAATAAAGTACAATGTTTATTTACCGTAATTACTTTAATATTTGCTTCTTATTTTGCCTTAAATATTATTCTCAACCAACCTGAAAAATGTATCATTCAAATAAATTCATATTATTACAATTTATTACATGAATTATTATTAAAAAACATACGTATTTCCATTCTATGGTTTTTTATAAAAGAAGTGTGCATCCTTTGAAAGAAACAATTTTGTTATGAAGCATCTTATTGCAACTTGTGTCATTTTTCCATAAATTTGATTTATTTATACTGCAGTCCTGCTTAAAAAGCTTCCGGCTTAAAAGACAGGGGCAAGTCAGTTGCAAAAGTGTCGCAGGACTTTAGATTAAAAAAATGTTTAACTCTAATTTGAAATGTTTAAAATTCAAGAGTTCCACTTTGAGTGCTTGAATTTTCAATTTTTATTTATTACTTTAAGGCTGTGTCTAGTCGTCCCCAAAAATGATGGGACTTGGAAAAGGGCAGCATGTTGTCAATATCCAGCCGATGAAGACAATGTATGAGGATTTTTTTGCCAACAAACTAGCTTAAAAGAAGTAATTTGAACGTACCACCCGAATGAGCTACCCCAAACGAACGATCCCAAACGAACGATCCCATTTTCAATGAGAAATTTACATTTCTCCTTCAAGACATTAAAATCATAATTTTCACTCTTCTAATAGCAAATTTTTGTATTTTTCTTTTGACAAAAACGAAAAAAAGGATGTCTTTCAGATTTTAATCATTTGCAAAACTACAAATCTAGCTTCAAATTCGAATGTTTTAATTTGAATGAAGTATTATTGTTGCTCGTGTCCTTTTTCTAAAAAGATAATTATTTTATATTTAATATATTTTCGTGACAAGAGTTTATAACAAATTTGTAGATTTTTTTTGTATAGAACAACTTTTGTCTTTTTATTTCTTTTCATCTTTTGGGTTATTTTTACAAAAATTTTATATTTTAGTTCTAATCTAATTTTTCACGGATAAAAGAAAATCTACTTGTATCTTATAATTATAAATAAGAAATTTTTAGATCCTTCTTGAGTTAACAACTTTTGTCCTTTTAATTTTTTTCGTCTCTCGTGGCGCTTATCTAAAAATTTAATTTTTTTATTTTAATGTTATTTTTAACGAGTGAAACAAAAACCAGGCGTCCTATCAAAAAATTAAAACTGACGAATTTGTAGCTCCTATTTACATCAGCAGCTTTTGCCGAATAATTTTTTTTATAGCTTTTGTCTTTCGGCTAAAAATTCAATTCCTTTATTTTTAATTTTTTTTGTACGACGAAAACCAAAATTACGCTCTCATCAAAAAATAAATAATAAAAAATTTGTAGTTTTTTTATGAGAACAACTTTTATTTAGTTTTTTTCGTAGCTTGGATCTTTTGTCCAAAAATTTAATTTTTTCTCTCTAATGTTGTTTTTTCTAATAAAACAAGAACTACGCATCCTATGAAAAAGTAATAAATAACAAATGTGCAGCTCTTTTTCAGGTTAACAGCTTTTTTAAAATGATTTTTTAGCATAGCTTTTGTCGTTTGCCCAAAAAAATTTTTACTTTTATTTTTATTGTTGCTCTTTACAAATAAGACAAAACATGTGTTCTGTGGGAAATTTATATAACAAAAATATAGATCTTTTTCCGGTGCATAATGTTTGTAAATTCATTTTTTTTCGTATCTTGCATAGTTTAATCGAAAAATGGAATTTTTACTATTTTTTGTGCCATTTCTCTTCCAAAAAGATTTAACAAATTGTTGGAAGAAAAATCTATTCAATCACTTGAAATATCATAAAGTTCATACATATTATGTGAATCAAGAAGATTTATTTTCTACAAAAAAGCTGCAATAAATTATATTTGCAAATAATAAAATGTATTTCAAACAAAGAATTCAAATTTTCAACCTGGAAGAGAAGCGGTGCTCATTCACGCGTGACCAACAGAAATGATTCGCATGGCCTTAAATTTTTATCAAATTTTAGTAGTGGTGAAGCTATTATAAGACCTGTTAAAGAAACCTTATATAATTTTATAATTTTTCTGGTGTCCAGATTTTGTATATATTTTTTCTCTATTGTATGCAGAAGGTCACAAAATCTTAGCAATCGTTTGACAAAAATGTTTAGGGATTCTAATATGCTGTTGTATACTTCTCTTCCTAAAAAATCGTCATTTTTATTGCCTTTTGTAAGTCCCAAATACTACAAAAATGTAACTTTTCACGTTAAATTTATGCCTGAACCTTTCAGCAACTATTTTTAAATTTGAAAAAATTGTGAGAGTACTTTGTCATTCCGATAAACAAAATGTAGCGGTAAGGCCGCTGAAACATGGAAAGAAATTATTTGTCAAGCATCCTATTATTAAGTTTCTTAATTTATTTGAGCAAACAAAACTATTAAAAGAGAGCTAGTTAATTATTTAAACTGCAGAAAATTATGAAACTAAAGGTATTGAACAGTCCGAACTATTCAAAAATAATTAGTGTATTATTATTATGAATTGAACAGATAGGAAGTTAGGATAGGAAGATAGACAGGAAGAAGATAGAAATTTTATAAGGATATTTTTTTCAAGCCTAAAAATTAACAAAGTGTCTCGGAAATTCGGGACGACTCGCCTATCCCCTTTTTCAAGTCCCTCAATTTTTCGAAAAGACTAGGCACAGCCAAAAATTAACGAAGTTTACAGCAAGCATGTTTCTGTTGCTGAGGTGATTTTGAGACTGTATACTTGTAGACTCACAAAATTCATTTACATATTCTATTTCCATGAAATTCCATCAAAGTCTTTACTTTTCTTTAAAATTTATAACAAAAAATCTAGAAAAACTTTTTATAATCCCTTTAAGCTTACAGCAATACCTTAAACAACCATAAAAATGTTGAAATCATTTTGCATCACTTTGAATACTTTGACGCCTCTTTAAATTTTTAAAATTTTGCTAAATCCTTAAAATCTTATAAAATTTAAAGAAATCTTTTTATAATTTGAAATTACTTTGAAAAATATTGAAATAATAAGGGATCCTTTCAGATATTAATAATTTCTATAAAATCTTTTTTAAATCTATGGAAATACTTTGAAATCACGTGAAACCATGAAAAGTTCTTTAAAATAACTTGAAATCTTGAAATGTAATTGCAATACGTAAAACTAAATCTTATTTCCAAAATCCTGTTTAAAATCCTGTAAGAGCCATACAAAAATCACATCACGTACTTACGGAGGAAGGAGAGTTGAATTCTGAAGATTTTTCTGTATCGAAACAATGTTCGATGGAGGTCTTCTGGGGTAGAAATAAAAAATAACAGCGTTATCATTCATGAACTATATGCCGTAACATCTTTTAAAATTTTATTAAAATTTTATGCTTTTAGTTAATTAAAAACTCTGAAAATTTTTTTAATATTGAAATCTTGTGCACATGTTCAGGGAAAACTTGAAACACACCAGTTGGATATTAAACATATTTTTAGCATTTTACATTCAAAGTTTAATATTGGATTGAAAATCCACTTTAGAGGACAATGCTATTGTTTTAAGATGAATTTTTTCCTTTAAAAAAATTCTTAAAAATTAGATTAGAAATATGAAAGAATAGAATCGATACTTATAATTTTTTTAGCATATTTTGTATAAAAGGTCAGTGTTACATAGCGATACGAAAGGCTTGGTTGGCTTGCTCATTTCAGTCGTTAGAGACACTTTCT
>JAUELO010000087.1:4432538-4445677 GCA_032357855.1 Amphibolips quercusostensackenii | reverse complement strand
TGAAAATTTAACTATGGTAGTTGAAGATTTATAATTTTAGTTGAAAATTCATCTTTTTGGTTGAAAATTCAATTATGGTAGTTAAAGATTAATAATTTTAGTTGAAAATTCATCTTTTTGGTGTGAAATTGAACTATTTTCTTGAAAGACCATTGTTTTTTTTTTGTTTCTTTTTTTTTGTCAAAAATTTATTTTCTACAAAAATTTAACTATTCTAGTTGAAATTCATCTTTTTAGTTGAAAATCGATCTCTTTGGTTGAAAATTTAACCATTTTGTTAAAAAATCTTTTTTTTTTGATAAAAGATTTATTTTTTATTTGATAGTTTAACTATACTATTTGAATATTTATCATATTAGTTGAAAATTTATCTCTGGTTGAAAATTGAACTATTTTGTTTGAAGGCCATTGTTTTTTTTTGTTTTTTGTTAAAAAATTAATTTTCTACTGAAAATTTAACTATGCTAGTTCAAGATTTATAATTTTAGTCGAAAATTCATCTTTTTGGTTGAAAATTAAACTATTTTGTTGAAAAATAATTGTTTTTTTGGTAAAAATATTTTTTAACTGAAAATTTAACTATGGTAGTTGAAGATTTATAATTTTAGTTGAAAATTCATCTTTTTGGTTGAAAATTCAATTATGCTAGTTAAAGATTCATAATTTTAGTTGAAAATTCATCTTTTTGGTGTGAAATTGAACTATTTTCTTGAAAGACCATTCTTTTTTTTTGTTTCTTTTTTTTTTTTTTGGTGAAAAATTTATTTTCTACAGAAAATTTAACCGTGCTAGTTGAAGATTTATCATTTAAGTTGAAAATCGATCCCTGTGGTTAAAAATGTAACCATTTTGTTGAAAAATCTTTTTTTTTGTAAAAGATTTATATTTGATTTGATAGTTAAACAATGCTATTTAAATATTTTTCACTTTAGTTGAAAATTTATCTTTTTGGTTGAAAATTGAACTATTTTGTTGAAAGACCATTGTTTTTTTTTATTTTTGTTAAAAAATTAATTTTCTACTGAAAATTTAACTATGCTAGTTCAAGATTTATCATTTTAGTTGAATATTCATCTTTTTGGTTAAAAATTTAACTATTTTGTTAAAAAATAATTGTTTTTTGGTTAAAAAATTATTTCTTACCTGAAAATTTAACTATGGTATTTAAAGATTTATAATTTTAGTTGAAAATTCATCTTTTTGGTTGAAAATTTAACTATTTTGGTGAAAAATAATTGTTTTTTGGTTAAAAAATTATTTCTTAACTGAAAATTTAACTATGGTATTTAAAGATTTATAATTTTAGTTGAAAATTCATCTTTCTGGTTGAACATTTAACTATTTTGGTGAAAAATAATTGTTTTTTGGTAAAAAAATTATTTTTTAACTGAAAATTTAACTATGGTAGTTGAAGATTCATAATTTTTGTTGAAAATTCATCTCTTTGATTGGAAATTGAACTTTTTTGTTGAAAGACTATTGTTTTTTTTGTTTCTTTTTTTTTGTGAAAAAATTCATTTTTTACAGAAAATTAAACCATGCTAGTTGAAGATTCATCATTTTAGTTGAAAATCGATCTCTGTGGTTGAAAATTTAACTATTTTGTCGAAAAATAATTTTTTTTTGGTAAAAAAAATGATTTTTTAACTGAAAATTTAACTATGGTAGTTAAAGATTGATAATGTTAGTTGAAATTTTATCTTTTTGGTTGAAATTGAACTATTTTGTTGAAAGAACATTAATTTTTTTGTGTCTTTTTTTTGTAAAAAATTTATGTTCTACATAAAATTTAACTATGGTATTTGAAGATTTATTATTTTAGTTAAAAATCGATCTCTGTGGTTGAAAATTTTACCATTTTGTAAAAAATCTTTTTTTTTTTTTGTAAAAGATTTATTTTTGATTTGATAGTTTAACTATGCTTTTTGAATATTTATCATATTAGTTGAAAATTTATCTGTTTGGTTGAAAATTGAACGATTTTGTTGAAAGACCATTGTTTATTTAATTTTTGTTTTTTGATAAAAAATTCATTTTCTACTGAAAATTCAACGATGCTAGTTCAAGATTCATCATTTTAGTTGAAAATCGATCTCTGTGGTTAAAAATGTAACCATTTTGTTAAAAACTCTTTTTTAAAAGATTGGATTTTGATTTAATAGTTTAAGTATGCTTTTTGAATATTTATTATTTTAGTTGAAAATTTATCTCTTTGGTTGAAAATTGAACGATTTTGTTGAAAGACCATTGTTTATTTTATTTTTGTTTTTTGATAAAGAATTAATTTTCTACTGAAAATTTAACTATGCTAGTTAAAGTTTCATCATTTTAGTTGAAAATGTAACTATTTTGTTAAAAAATAATTGTTTTTTGGTAAAAAAATTATTTTTTTAACTGAAAGTTTAATTATGCTATTTGAAGTTTTATCATTTTAGTTAAGAATTCATCTTTTTATTTGGAAATACAACTAAAAATCATTGTTATTTGGTAAAAAATATATTTCTTAACTGAAAATTCAACTATACTAGTTGAAAATTTGTCATTATAGATGAAAATTGGTTATTATAGTTGAAAATCCATGTCATTGGTTGAAAATTGAACCATTTTGTTAAAAAATCTTTCTTTTTTGGTAAAAAAATTTTTTTTAAACTGATATTTCAACTATGCTATTTGAAGATTTATCATTCTAGTTTCAAATTGATCTCTTTAATTGAAAATTGGATTACTTTGGTGAAAAACCATTTTTTTGTTACAAAATTAATTTTCTACTGAAAATTTAACTATGCTATTTGAACATTTATCATTTTAGTTGAAAATTCATCTCTTTGGTTGCAAATTTAACTATTTTTTTAGAAATTATTTTTTTTTTTTTGTAATCCACCTTCGCTGAGACGCATTTTTAAGAGTTGTTTTTCCCTCAGCCTGTTCGTATGTAGCTTGAGTTTGCTTCCTCCCTTCGTGAATTGTGGTCACTGATATGAATTCTGTTGAATTTTTGCAGAAGTCGAGTCACCGTACAACGGTTCGGTCTACGATCCTTTTGATCCATTCGACTACATGTACAGCACAAGCGAAACCGTCAACTCCGATCCGGTTTACGCGGCGGTGGAAAAATCCGCAAAATCGCCGGCTGCTTCTCCGGCAGCTCCGCCGCCATTGCCGCCTAGAAACTCATCCGCCTGGAACACTATTGAGAGAAGGAGGAGGACTTCTCTGGATCGACGGGTTAGCAATTGCAAAAATATTTATTTAGAGCGTTCAGAGTCCTGGAAATCCTTGAAAACCTGGAAAAGCCCTTGAACTCTTTTTTCCCTGGAAAAACTTGGAAAAGTCTTTGAATTTTGCTCATGGTTCTGGAATTTTAATTTTTTGAAGAATCAGTGTGTTCGGCGACCTTATAAACATGGAAATCTCCTTGATTTTTTCACGTTCACTTTGAATTTGAATTATTTTTTTTTGCTTTTTAACACAGTTGTTTTATTGAAATGCGAAGAGCAATTTAAATCATCTAGTCTATCATGAAAGAAACGTCTCGTTTTGGAAAAAAATCTTGCTACTTAAAACTTTTTTATTAATCAAGATATAATTTATCTTTTGTTTATTACAGAATAAATAAAGAGATTTCAAAGCACTTTTTGTTGACTGTACCAATGATTTTATTGATTGCAAAGAACAAACTCTAATTTTGGGAATAATTCTATTAGCTTTTTTTTCCTTTCCGCTGATATGGAATATTGAATTATAAATTTTGTTGTGGTATTCATCTTAGAAATTATAAAAATTATTAGTTGATAATTTTGATGTTAATTTGGTATCAGAATTAGAATAAGTTATGACAATATACATAAATTTAAAGATTTTCAGAAGATTTCAAAAGATTTCACAAAGTTTTCAAAGATTAAAAAAAGGCGTGTGCACCTGATTTAAAAGTTTTAAAAAATTTCCCAAAGATTTCGAAGATTTCATACAGATTTCAAGGATTCTAAAGGTTTTAAACAATTGCAAAAATTTTTTTTAAATATCCAAATATTTTACAAAAGTTTCAAAGGTTTAATAAAAAATTCATAAAGATTTTAAAAGAATACAAGAATTTTAAAAGCATACAAGAATTTCAAAGATTTCAACACATGTACAGTGCACCCGATTTTAAAGATTTTAAAACATTTTAAAGATTTTAAACGATTTCAAATTTTTTAGAAGATTACGTAAGATATCACAAAGGTTATAAATTTTCCAGTGATTTAAAAAAAATATATAAAAGAACACAGGAATTTGAAAGGTTTAAAAAATCGTATAGAACACCAGGCTTCAAAAATTTCAAAAAATTTCAAAGATTTTAAAGGATGTAAAATTTTTTTTAAAGTTTTCAAAAGATTTAACAAATATTTCAAATGTTTGAGTCACTTCAAACGATAACAAAAGATTTTCGAAATATTTCACAAGTATTACAAATAATTCGTAAGGATTTCAAAAGATTTCAAGAATTTCAAAGATTTCAAAACATATAAAAGATTTTTAATGATTTCAAAAGGTTTCAACAAATTTGAGAAGATTTAAAAATATTTTGATGATTTCAAACTAACATAAAAGGTTTCACAAACAAAGATTAAAGAAAGATTTCATAAAGATTTCAAAAAATTTCTATGATTTTAAAACATTTAAAAAATTTGCAACGATTTCAAATTTTTTTAGAATATTGCAAAAGGCTTCACAGAGATTTCAAATATTTTAATGATTTTAAATGAATACAAGGGATTTTAGAAAGATTTCACAAGTGTTTAAAAGATTTCCTAAACATTTCATAAAGATTTCAAAAGAATACGAGAATTTCAAAAGTAAATTTTCAAAGATTTCAAACGGATTAAAAAAATATAGGAAAGATTTCACAGGTATATCAAAGAATCCATAAGGATTTCAAAGGATTTTAAGCATTTGAAAGACTTCAATAAGATTGGGAAGATTTTAAACAATTTTAAAGGGTTTCAATAAATTCGAGAATATTTTAAAAGATTTTAATGGTTTCAAACTAACAAAGAAGAGTTCACAACCAAAGATTAGGGAAAGATTTTACAATTATTTCAGAAATTTGAAGATTTCTCAGACATTTTAAACATATCTAAAGATTTCAAAAATTTTACAAAGATTTCGAATATTCTAGTAATTTTAAACGAATACAAAAGATTTAGGAAAAATTTCAGAAATATTTCAAAGGATTCATAAGGATTTTAAAAAAATGTGTCAAGAATTTCAATGATTTCAAAACGTGTATAGTACATCATATTTTAAAGGTTTTAAAACATTTCAACGGTTTCAAAATATATTAAAGATTTTGAACAATTTTAATATTTTTTATAACATTTCAAATGATTTCACAAAGATTTCAAAGATCTTAAACAATTTTCAAAGGTTTTAACAAATTTGAGAAGATTTCAAAAGACTTTAATGGTTTTAAAGGAATGCAAGAGATTTCACAGACAAAGATTAGAGAAGGGTTTTACAAATATATCAAAAATTTCATAAAAATCCCAAAATATTTCTGAAAATATTCTCAAAAATTTTAAACGTTTCAAAGATTTTTAGGATTTCAAAGATTTTGAAGATTTCAAGGATTTCAATGATTTTAAGGATTTCAAGGATGTAAAAAGATTTCACAAAGATTTTTCAGAAATTTAAAGATTTGTCAAAGATTTCAAGTACGTCAAAAGATTTAACAAATTCACAAAGATTTCAAAAGTTAAAAAAAAATTCACGAACATTTCAAAGACTTCAAGGATTGCAAAGACTTTAAACAATTTAAAAAGTTTTCAACAAATTTGAGAAGATCTTAAAAGATTTTAATAGTTTCAAACGAATACATAAGAATTCACAACAAAGATTAGAGAAAAATTCTTCAAATATTTCAAATAATTTTATAAAGACTTAAAAAATCTCAAGAATTTCAAAGATTACAAAAAAATTCTCAAAGATTTTCCAGAAATTTGAAGATTTGTCAATGATTTTGAACACGTCAAAAAATTTTAACAAATTACAAAGGTTTCAAAAATTTTTTTTAAATTTCACAAATGTTTCTAAGACTTTAAGGATTTCAAAGATTTTATCCAATTTTAAAAAGTTTCAACCAATTTGAGTAGTTTTCAAAAGATTTTAATGGTTTATAAAACGAACACAAAATATTTCACAAACATAGATTAAAGAAATATTTTACAAAGATTTTAAAGATTTCAAGGATTTTAAGAATTTCAAAAATTTTGCAAAAGTTTGAAAAGATTCAAAATGATGTCAAAACATTTTAAAGATTGTAAACAATTTTAGAAGGTTTCAAAAAATTTGAGAAGATTCAAAAAGATTTTAATGATTTCAAACAAATACAAAAGATATCCCAAACAAAGATTAGAGAAAGATTTTACAAAGATTTTAAAGATTTCACAAAGACTCAAAATGTTAAAAAAAATTTCACAAAGATTAAAAAAATTTCAAAGATTCCATGGATTTTAAAGATTTTACCAAAATTTAAAAAGATTCAAAAAGATTTAAAAAATTTCACAAATATTTCGAAAACTTCAAGAAAATTGAAGATTTCAAACTGTTTTAAAAAGTTTTAACCAATTTCAGAAGATTTCAAAAGATTTTAATTGTTTTAAATGAACACAAAAGACACAAGATTTAACTTACAAGTTACAAAAATTATTAGTTGAAAATTTTGATGTTAATTCAGTTTTAGAATTAGAATGAGCTATGGCTATATGACGAATTTTTCGGGGGATTGACCACTCGGTGTTTAAATATATACCAGATTTAAAAATATTTAAAATATTTAAAAATGTTGAAAAGTATTTTGAACATTTCACAAAGACAACATAACAATTTTACAAAGGTTTGTAAACTTTCATAACATTTAAAGGATTTGAGAATAAGTGTACAGTATACCAGATTTTAAAGATTTAAAAACGTTTCAAAGATTAAAAACAATTTCAAAATGTTTTAAACATTTCAGAATTGAAAAATTTCAAAAGATTTCACAAAGATATAAAATAATTTAAAAGGGATTTCTAAGATTTCGAAACATTTAAAAAATTTGAAATGATTTTAAATTCGTTTAGAAGATTTCAAAAGTTTTTATGAAGATTTCAAATATTTCAATGATTTTCATTAAATACGAAGGATTTCATTAAAATTTCGTAAATATTTCTAATATTTCCTGAAAATGTCATGACGATCTCAAAAGAATACAAGATTTTCAAAAATTTTAAAAAGGATACAGTATACCAGATTTTAAGATTTCAAAATATTTTAAAAATTTTTAACAATTTTTAAATTTTTTATAAAATTTAAAATATTTTACAATGATTTCAAGAATTTCAAAGATTTCAAAACATGTCAAAGATTTTCAATAATTTTAAAAGCTTGCAACAAATTTGAGAAGATTTCAAAAAACTTTAATGGTTTCAAACGAACACAAAAGATTTCACAAACAAAGATTAGACAAAGATTTTACAAATATTTTAAAGCATTTCTCAAAGATTCATAAAATTTCGAAGATTTCAATAATTACAAAGATTTTAGGGATTTCAAAGATTTTACAAAAATTTAAAAAGATTCCGAGAAATTTCACAAAGATTTTTAAGAAATTTAAAAAGATTTCAAAAAATTTCACAAAGATTTGCCACAAATTTGTAGATTTCTCAAAGATTTTGAATACGTCAAAAGATTTAAAAAAATCGAGAAATATTTGAAGGATTTCAGAGATTACAAGGATTTCAAATATTTAACAAAAATTAAAAAAATATTTCACAAAGATTTTCCAGAAATTTGAAGATTTCTCAAAGATTTCAAGTACGTCAAAATATTTCAACAAATTTACAAAGATTTTAAAAGCTTTCAAAAGATTTAGAAAATTTTATAAAGATTTTAAACAATTGTAAAAAGTTTCAACAAATTTGAGAAGATTTCAAAAGATTTTATTGGTTCAAACGAACGCAAAAGATTTCACAAACCAAGATTTGAGAAAAATTTTACAAATATTTTTAAATATTTCACAGATTTCGAAAATTTCAAAGATTTCAAGGATTTCAAAGGTTTCAAGGATTTTCAAGATTTCACAAAGATTTTCCAGAAATTTGAAGATTTCTGAAAGATTTTGAATACATCAAAAGATTTTAAGAAATTCGCAAAGGTATCCAAAACTTCAAAGGTTTTAAAGATTTTAAACGATATTAAAAGGTTTCAATAAATTGGAGAAGATTTCAAAAGATTTTTATCGTTTCAAACGAACAAAAAAATTTTAATAATAAAGATTAGAGAAAGATTTTACAAATATTTCAAAAAATTTTCCAAAGTTTAAAAAAAATTCAATGATTTCAAAGATTTCAAGAATTTTCACGATTTTAAAAGGTTTCAACAAATTTGAGAAGATTTTAAAAGATTTTAATGGTTTAAAACGAACACAAGAGATTTCCCAAACAAAAATTAAAGAAAGATTTTACAAATATTTCAAAGAATTTCACAGAGATTTCCAAAATTTTAAATATTTCAAAGATTTCATGGATTTTAAAGATTTTACACAGGTTTTCCAGAAATTTGAAGATTTCTGAAAGATTTTGAATACATCAAAAGATTAAAATTTGTTTGCATATTTCAAAGATTGATGAATTTCAAAGACTTTAAACAATTTTGAAAGGTTTCAACAAATTCGAGAAAATTTCAAAAGATTTTAATGGTCTAAAGGAACACAACAAATTTTACGAATAAAGAATAGAGAAAGATTTTACAAATATTTCAAACTATTTTCCAAAGATTAAAAAAAAAATTCAATGGTTTCAAAGATTTCAAGAATTTCAACGATTTTAAAAGGTTTAAACAAATTTGAAAAGATTTCAAAAGATTTTATTGGTTCAAACGAACAGAAAAGATTTTACAAACAAAGGTTAAAATAAATTTGTACAAATATTTCAAAAAATTTCACAGAGATTTCCAAAATTTTTTAAGATTTCAAGGATTACAAACATTTGAAAGATTGCATAGGTTTTAAAGATATCACACAGGTTTTCCGGAAATTCAAAGATTTCGTAAAGATTTTAAATACAACAAAAGATTAAAATTTTTTTACACATTTCAAAGATTGAAGAATTTCAAAAACTTTGAGCAATTTTAAAAGGTTTAACAAATTTGAGAAGATTTTAAAAGATTTTAATGGTTTCAAACAAACACAAAAAATTTCTGGAACAAAGATTAGAGAAAGATTTTACCAATATTCCAAGCAATTTTTCAAAGATTAAAAAAATTCAATGATTTCAAAGTTTTCAAGAATTTTAAAGATTTTAAAAGGTTTCAACAACTTTGAAAAGATTTCAAAAGATTTTATTGGTTCAGACGAACACAAAAGATTTCACAAACAAAGATTAGAGAAAAATTTTACAAATATTTCAAAAAACTTCACAGAGATTTCCAAAATTTTAAAGATTTCAAGGATTACAAAGATTTCAAGGATTTCAAAGGTTTCAAGGATTTAAAAGATTTCAAGGATTTTAAAGATTTCCTAAAGATTTTCCGGAAATTTGAAAATTTCTCAAAGATTTTAAATACGTCAATAGGTTTCAACAAATTCACAAAGGTATCGAAGACTTCAAAGGTTTGAAAGATTTTAAACGATTTTAAAAGGTTTCAATAAATTTGAGAAGATTGCAAAAAATTTTAATTATTTTGAACGATCAAAAAAGATTTTACAAACAAAGATTAGAAAAGGATTTTACAAATATTTCAAACAGTTTCCCAAAGATTGACATAATTTTAAGGATTTCAAAGATTTTAAGGATTTTGTAGAAATTTGAAGATTTATTAAAGATTTTGAGTAAATCAAGAAAATTCAAAAAATTCACTAAGACTTCCAAGATTTTTAACGATTTAAAAAGGTTTTAACAAATTTCAGAAGGTTTCAATAGATTTTAATTATTTTTAAAGTTTAAAAAAGATTTTACAAATAAAGATTAGATATATATTTTGCAAATGTTTCAAAAATTTTCACAAAGATTTAAAAAATTTCAAAGATTTCAATGATTTTAAGGATTTCGAAAATTCAAAAAATTCAAATAGATTTCAAAAATTTCACAAATATTCCGAAGACTTCAAGAATTCCAAAGATTTCAAAAAATTTTAAAAGGTATTAACAAATTTGAGAATATTTCAAAATATTTAGATTATTTTAAACGAACACAAAAGGTTTCACTAACAAAGATTAGAGAAAGATTTAATAAATATTTCAAAGATTTCAAGGATTTCAAAGATTTTAGAGATTTCAAAGATTTCAAAAATTTCAAGTATATCAAACATTTCAAAAATTTCAAGGATTTCAAAGATTTTAAAATTTTTACAAAAATTAAAAAATATTCCCAGTGATTTCTTAAAGGATTTAAGTACGTCAAAAAATTTAAAAAGTTTTCTAAGATTTCTAAGATTTTAAGGATTTCAAAGATTTGAAGGATTTTACAAAGATTTCCAAAAAATTTGAAGATTTGTCAAAGATTTTAAATACGTCACAAAATTTTAAAAAAATTCACAAAGATTTCTTAAGCAAAGATTAGAGAAATATTTCACAAATATTTTAGATATTAAAAAGATTTCAAGAATTTCAAAGTTTTAAAAGATTTCAAAATTTTACAACAATTTAACAGATTCCAAAAGACTCCGCAAAGATTTTACAGAAATTGGAAGATTTATCAAAGATTTGAAATTCGTCAAAAGATTTTAAGGAATGAACAAAGATTTCAAAAGATTTAAATATTTCACAAATATTTCTAACATTTCAAGGATTTTAAATACTTTACAAAAAATATAAAATATTGAGAAAGATTTCAAAAAGACGATTTATGCTCGCAAAAAATTAATGATTCTTTTATTTATGATTTTGCTTCATCCTGTTGATTATTCTCTTATTTGAGTTTTTATTTAAAATACCTACTATTACATTATTCTTTGGGAATTCATTTTATCTGGTCGGAAACTTAATTATTTTAGTGTAAGTCGAACCCTTTTTATTAAAAAATAATTTTAATTGTCGAAAATTCATCTTTTTGGTTTGAAATGCTGTTTCTTTTTGGTTCAAAATTAATATTTTTAATTGAAAATTTATCTATTCCAATTGCAGATTCATCATTTTCGTTGAGAATTTATCTCCTTATTTGAAAATTTACTTCGTTAAAAATTATTTTTTTTTTAATATATTTTTTTTAACTAAAAATACAACTATTTAATTTTTGGCTGAAAATTCGGTAAAAATTGAACCATTTGGTTAAAAATTTGTTTCTTTCGTTTGAGGGTTCATCTCTTTGATTAAAAATTTAACTACTTTGTTGCAAATATTATTTTTTTTATTTAAAATTAATTTTTAACTTGAAAATGTAACTTCTTTAACTTTTTGTTGAAAATTGGTCTGTATTGATTAAAAATTCGTCTTTATTGGTAAAAAAAATTGTTTGTTGAAGTTTTGAATTTTTTTGGTCAAAACTGCAACGAAACTGTTCGTTTAAAAATGAAATTTTGTTATTAGCAATTTTTTTATTTTAAGTTGAAAGTTGAACTTTCTTGTTAAGAATTATTGTTTTTTTGGTTCAAGATTCATTATTTTAATTTAAAAATCACTTCTATGGTTGAAAATTAAATGATTTTTTTTAATTCGTCTCTTTGGCAGAAAATTAATAATTGCGGGTTGAAAATTCAACTGTTTTGTAGAATTTTTGTTTATGAAAATTTAATCTAATTTGTCTAATTGCAGATTCATCATTTTAGATGGAAATTCATCTCTGATTCAAGATTCAGCTTTTTAGTTGAAATTTTTTTTACTGAAAATTAATATTTTTTACTTGAAAATTTAACTTTTTATTTTAAAATTTATGTATATTGTTGAAAATTTGTCTGTTTTAGTAGAAAATTTATTTTTCTTGGTTGAAAATTAATCTTTTTGGTTGAAAATTTATCTTTTTCAGTTAAAAATCCAACTATTTATTTTAAAGTTTGATCACTATGTTTAAAATTCAAATTAAAAAACAAATCAAATTGAAAATCAACTTTCTTGCTGAAAATTTATTTTTTGGGGTGAAAATTTAACTGTCTTAAAAAATTTGTCTATTTGTCTTAAAATTTAATTGTTTTGTCGAAAATTCGTTTTTTTTTTAGTTCAAAATTCTACAATTTTGGATCCCATTTTTTCTCTCTATTGAATGAAAAATCTTTCTTGTATAATAATTCATCTTTTTTGGTAAAAAATTTGTCTTTTTGGGTAGAAAGTTACTTTTCTTAATAAAAAATGTAACCATTTAGTTAAAAATTGAACTACTTTTTAAAAAATTTATTTTATAAGCTCAAAATCCATCTCCTTGGTTAAAAATTGACCTATTTTGTTGCAAATTCGTTTACTTATTCTTTGTTTGTTTGCTGAAAACTGATTGTCTTAGTTGAAAATTGAACTATTTTGTTGAAGAAATTCTTTTCTTTTGTTTGTTAAAATTGAACTTTTTTAACTTAAGGTTCAACTAGTCCACTTTTCGTAGAAAATCCATCTTTTTTAGTTCGTAATTCGTCTTTTTGATTTAAAAATTCATTTCTTTTGGTTGGGATTTGAAAATTGACCCATTTGTTTAAAAATTCATCTATTTTGTTAAAAATGAAATATTTTTACTTTGAAATCTTAAAAATTCAAAGTGTTCCTATTAACATTAATTTTATTTAAAATAATTTATTCCCTATTTTCGTGAAAAATCTTTTAATTTATAAAAAGAAGTTTAAAAGATGGAAAGTTTTACAAAATGAAATTTCCTACAGGTTAAATGTTTAATCTAAATAATATTGTACTGTTTTATTTTTTTCAGCAAAAGCGACAAACACGTCTTTACGAAAATGTGACGGTAGTTAAAACAAGAGTTTCCCTCCACGATTGTGATCTGCGGGCATTTCACAAAATGGTCAAATCCGTGCGAGGTAAGTATGTTATGTCAGAATAAATAAGTAAATTATTTTTTGTTCAAATATGGGCGATGCCCATTTGATCGCCGGCTACCTGCTTGCTTAAGGATCGCCAGACGCTGTCGACGACCCTTGCTAGCATAGGCTCCCTTTGTACTAATCAGGAATAAAATTAGAAACAATTT
>JAUELO010000087.1:4412613-4426740 GCA_032357855.1 Amphibolips quercusostensackenii | reverse complement strand
GATCCCTGCTGACAAGGGTCGGCGGCAGCGTCTGGCGATCCTTTAGCAAGCAGCAGGTAGCCGGCGATCAAAGGGGCATCGACCTTCAAATTTATAGTTTTTAATTAAATCTTTTTTGTAATGTATTTTTTTTTCTTATAATAGGGGAATTTCCATTCAACAACCCTAGTACAAATATCGGTCACGTGATTAGTCCCATGATGGAAAATTTATATCCGGAAGGAACGAGCATTAAACTGGTCGTTCATCCGCAAATACCTAGCGAAAGTAATGATGGTGAAGCAGCAGTTCCGTCCGTAACGTTTACCTGTGATGGTAACTATTTAAATTTACATTCCCAATTTACAATTTTAATTTAAAAATTTTTTTTATTTTAATTTTTTATGATTTACAATTTTAATTTTTATCAGGGGCCATTCTAAGACCAGATTTTGTGACCTAACCAAAGTTTTTAATTGTCAACTAAAGAATATCAATTTTGTCCAAAAATATAATAGTTAAATTTTTAGTTAAAAATATTAATTTTTAAAAAAATAGTTCAATCTTTAAGCAATAAAATGAATGCTTACGAAAGGAGTTTAACTCTTAACCAACTAATTAAATTTTTAATCAAGAAGATTAATTTTTTACCGAAAAAGAGGAATTTACCACAAAATACGTACATTTTTAACTAAAAATAATTATTTTGAAACTAATAATTTAATATCTAGATTTCAAGTGAAAAAAATTAATTTTCAATTAAAAAAAAACAAATGGATTTTTAATAACATTTAAAAAATTGTCAACCAAAGAGATGGATTTTCAACTAATACTATGAATATTTAACATGTAGTTCAACTCTTAACCAACTAATTGAATTTTCAATCAAGAAGATTAATTTTTTACCTAAAAAGAGGAATTTATAACAAAATACATACATTTTTAAATAAAAACGATTATTTTTCAACCAATAATTGAATAGCTAGATTTTTAGTTAAAAAAATTAATTTTTAACTAAAAAAAAACGAATTTTGAATAAGATTTTTAAACTTTCAACCAAAGTGTTGAATTTTCCACTGAAAACTGTCAATTTTCGACTAAAAATAGCATAGTTAAATTTTTACATAAAAAGATTAATTTTCGACAAAATATTTAAATCTTAACCAATAAAATGAATGTTTAACGAAGTAGTTCAACTTTCAACCATTTAATTGAATTTCCAATCAAGCCGATTAATATTTTCCTAAAGAAAATGAATTTACAACAAAATACGTACATTTTTAATTTAAAAAAATCATTTTTAAACCAATAATTCAACAGCCAAATTTTTTTAGTTATCAAAATTAATTTTTAACCAAAAAAAAACGGATTTTAGAGCGAATTGTTAACTTTTTAACCAAAGAGATAAATCTTTAACTAATAAAATGAATTTTTAACAAAGCGGTAGTTCAACTTTCAACCAAGCCGTTAAATTTGCAATAATTAAAATTAATTTTTTACCAAATAGGTCGACTTAATTACAAAATACATCGATTTTGAACCAAAGTTTTGAATTTTCAACTAAAAACATCAATTATCGACCAAAAATATAATATTAAAATTTTTAGGTAAAAATATTAATTTTGAACAGAATAGTGAAATCTTTAACCAATAAAATAAATAATTAACAAAGTAGTTAAACTTTTAACCAACTAATTGAATTTTCAGTCAAAAAGATTAATCTTTTACCAAAAAAGATGAATCTATACAAAAAAACATACATTTTCAACTAAAAACGATTATTTTTCAAAAAATAATTGCATAGCTAGATTTTCAGTTAAAAAAATTAATTTTAAACCCAAAAAAAAACGAATTCCAATAAAATTGTTAAATTTTTAACCAAACAGATGGATCTTCGACTAATAAAATTATTTTTCAACAAAGTAGTTCCACCTTTAACCAAGCCGTTTAATTTTCAATTAATAAAATTAATTTTATACCAAAAAGACAAATTTATTACAAAATACATTAATTTTCAATCAAAGTGTTGAATTTTAAACTAAATACTATCAGTTTTTTACCAAACAGAATAGTTAAAGTTTTAGGTAAAAATAATAATTTGGGACAAAATAGTTATTCTTTAATCAATAAAATAAATAATTAACAAAGTAGTTCAACTTTTAACTAACTTATTGAATTTTCAATTAAGTAGAATTATTTTTCACCCAAAAAGGTGAATTTACAACAAAAGACATGCTATTTAAACTAAAAACGGTCATTTTTCAATCAATAATGAAATACCTAGATTTCCAGTTAAAAAAATTAATTTTCACAAAAAAAAACGAATTTTCAATCAAATTGATCAATTTTCATCCAAAGAGATGGATGTTCAAAAAATATTTAAATCTTCAACCAATACAATGAATGTTTAACAAAGTAGTTCAACTTTCAATAAACTCATTGGATTTTCAATCAAGCAGATCAATTTTTTACTAGAAAAGATGAATTTACAACAAAATACATAGATTTTTAACTAAATACTATCATTTTTCAACCAATAATTAAATAGCTAAATTTTCAGTTAACAACATTAGTTTTCAACAGAAAAAAGACCAATTTCAAATCAAATTGCTAAATTTTCAAGCAAAAATTAACATGGATCTTCAACTAATATAATGAAATTTTACAAAGTAGTAGTTCAGCTTTCAACAAAACCGTTAAATTTTCAATCATGAAAATTAATTTTGTACAAAAAAGACGAATTTAGTGCAAAATACATCAATTTTTAACCAAAGTGTTGAATTTTCAACTCAAAACTATCAATTTTCGACCAAAAATAGAATACTTAAATTTGTGGGTAAAAAGAATTATTTTGAACCAAATAGTTAAATCTTTAAACAGTAAAATGAATGTTTAACCAAGTAGTTCAAATTTGAACTAATTGAATTTTCAATCAAGAAGATTAATTTTTTATCCAAAAAAAATACGAATTTATTACAAAATACATACATTTTCAAATAAAAACGATAATTTCTCAACCATTAATGAAATGGCTATATTTTTATTTGAAAAAATTAATTTCCAACAAAAAAAACGCATTATTAGTTGGAAAACTATCGATTTTAGTTGAAAATATATTTTTTATTTGTAAATTCATTATTTTTTGTACAAAATCAATCTGCTTGATTGAAAATTCAATTAATTGGTTGAAAATTGTATAACTTTGTTTAACATTTTTTTATTGCTGAAATATGTAACTATTTTGTTGAAAATTAATCTTTTCACCTAAAAATTTTACTATTCTACTTTTGTCGAAAATAGATAGTTTTTAGTTGTAAATTTAAAAATTCAACAGCTGATTAAAATTTATTGTATTTTGTTATAAATTCGTCTTTTTTGGTAAAAGATCAATTTTATTGATTGAAAATTTGACGACTTGGTTGAAAGTTCGTATAATTTAAATATAAAAAATTATTAATATTCAAATAATATAGACTTAACAATCCAAAATGCTCTCAAAAGAGTGGACATAGGATGCTTTTTTCACAAAAATAGGGAAATAATAGTTACAATACTAAATGTAATATGAAACGCTTTAAATTTCTAAGATTTCCAATGGAAATATACTGCATTTTCAAAAAAAAAATATTTGAATTTTCAACCAACAAGGATGAATTTTCCACCAAATGGGCTAATTTTCAAATAAAAGAGATTAAATCTCAACTAAAAACAATTTCATTTTCAAGGAAATAGTTGAATTTTCAATCCAAAAAGACGAATTTTTCAGAAGACGCGATTATCAGCTTAAAAAGTTTATTTTTCAACAAGTAGATCATTATAAACCAAGCTAGATGAATTTTTAACCTGATAGTTGATCTTTCAATTAAAAAAACGGATTTTCCCGAAAATAAATTAATTTTTAACAAAATAGCTGAAGTCTCAAGAAAAAGTACGATTTTATTTAAAAGGTCTAATTTTCAATCCGAAAGGACGAATATTCAACAAAACAGTTAAATTTTCAGCAATAAATATATCTAATAGTTGATGTTTCAATAAAAAAAGCACTGAAGCTTCAAGCAAGAAAGATATTTCAGTCAAAAGAGAGAACAAAATTTTAACTGACTAGTTGAATTTTCAAACAAAACAAATCATATTTTAACTGAATACTTGTATTTTCAACCGAAAAAGATCAAACTTCTACCAAAAGAGATGAATTTACAAAAAAACTGGCGAATTTCCTACATAACACTTGAATTTTCAACCCGATAATATGAAGTTTCTATAAAAATGTTTATTTTCTGCCAAAAATTTGGATTTTTGAGGCAAATAACAGAATTTCCAGCCCAGAAAGACAAATTTTCAACAAACCAGTTGAATTATTAATCAAAAAAGATAAATATTTTACAAAAAGTTAATTTTGAACCAAATGTATAAATTTTCAACCAAAAGCGATCATTGATCAATTTTCAACGAAAAATGGAAAAGTTAAATTTGCAATCGAAAAGACTGATTTTCATCCCTGTCAAAAGAACAAATGTTTAGCGAAATAGTTTAATATTCAACCAGATATGGATCTTTAAACAATAACATTATTCTTCAACAAAATAGTTTAAATTTCAACCAACTATTTGAATTTTCAGTTAAGTAGAATTATTATTTACCAAAAAAGATAAATTTACAACAAAATACATACATTTTTAACTAACAACGATGAATTTTCAACCAATAATTGAGTGGCTAGATTTTCGGTTAAAAAAATTAATTTTCAACAACAAAAAAACGAATTTTCAATAAAATTGTTAAATTTTCCACCAAAGTGTTGAATTTTCGACTAAAAACTGTCAATTTTCGACCAAAAATAGAATAGTTAAATTTTTAATTAAAAAAAAATGATTTTCAACAAACTAGTTAAATCTTTAACTAATAAAATAAATAATTAACAAAGTAGTTTAACTTTCAACCAACTATTTGAATTTTCGTGTCAAGATTAATTTTTTTGATCAAAAAAGATGAATTTACAACAAAATACATATATTTTTAACTAAAAACGATCATTTTTCAACCAATAATAGAAATAGCTAAATTTTCACGTTGAATAATTAATTTTCAACCAAAAAAAGGAATTTTCAATCAAATTATTTAGTTTTTAACCAAAGAGAGGTATCTCTAATACAATGATCTTTCAACAAAGTAGTTCAACTTTCAACCAAGCTGTTAAATTTTTTATTGAAAAAATTAATTTTCTACCAAAAAGGACGAATTTATTACAAAATACATTAAATTTCAACCAAAGTGTTAAATTTTTAACTAAAAAACATAAATTTTTGACCAAAAATAGAATAGTTAAATTTTTATTTGTAAAGATTAATTATCAGCATGGAATTTTTAACATTAATTTTTACACATGGAAAATATAAATTAGAATAATAATGTTTTCAAATGCTTGAAAAATTGAAATTAGCGATTTTATTTACTTTTTCGCTTTTCCTTTCTGTTTAAATTTCAATTATTCAGTTGAGAATAGATCATTTTTAGTTAAAACTTTGGTTATTAAATTTTTAGATTAAGAATTCATCTTTTTTAGTGAAAATTCATCTACTTGGTTGAAAGTTGAACTATTTTGTGAAAAAACATTCATTTTATTGGTTAAAGATTTCACTATTATGTTAAAAATTATTTTTTTAACTCAATATTTAACTATGCTATTTTTAGTCGAAAATTGACAGTTTTTAGTTAAAAATTCAATACTTTTGTTGAAAATTGAGGTATTTTGTGATAAATTCGTCTTTTTTTATAGAAAATTAGTTCTAATAATTAATAATTGAATTTAATTTCCAATAGAACCCAATGAGAAAATCTAACCATTTACTGTTAAGTGTTAATTTTTTTCTTGTTAAGAAGTCTACTATTACATTTTTGGTTTAGAATTCATCTCGTTTGGTTAAAAATTGGACTATTGGGTTGAAATTTTAATTATTCGGTTGAAAATTAGTTTGAAAGTTGACTTACTTTCTTAAACATTCATTTTATTGTTTAAAGATTTAACTATTTTTTTAAAAAGTTAACTTTTTGACTAAAAATTTTACGATTCTACTGTTGGTCGAAAGTTAATAGTTTTTAGTTGGAAATTCAACACGTTGCTTAAAAATTAATGTATTTTGTAATAAATTTTTTTTTGTTGAGTAATTTCAAGTTTTAAAGTGTTCAAAATGAATGTTCCTGAATTTTAAAATTGATCTAAATTATAAGTTTTTTTCATTTGAAAATAATCCAAGTTGACAAGTTTAGCACTTCAAAATGAAATATTTTATACCCAGATTCAGAATTCTTAAAGCTGAATAACTTTTGTTGAAAAAAATCTCAACTCTAAATTTTCTTTTGATTATTTATTATTTATAAAATTTGCAGTTGAAAAGACTGATTTTCAATCTCGCCAAAAAACCGAATGTTTAGCAAAATATTTTAATATTCAGCCAGAGATGGATATTAAAATAATAAAATTAATTCCTAACAAAGTAGTTTAACTTTTAACCAACTAATTGAATTTCCAATCAAGAAGATTAATTCTTCACCAAAAAAGATGAATTTACCACAAAACACATGCATTTTCAAGTACGAACGATAATTTTTCAATCAATAATATAATACCTAGATTTTAAGTTTAAAAAATTGATTTTCATCTGAAAAAAATTAAACAAAATATTTCAATATTCAGCTAGAGATGGATATTTAAATAATAAAATTAATTCCTAACAGAGTAGTTTAACTTTTAACCAACTAATTGAATTTTCAATCAAGAAAATTAATTTTTCACCAAAAAAGATGAATTTACAACACGATACATACATTTTTAACTAAAAACGGTCATTTTTCAACTAATAATGGAATACCTAGATTTTAAGAAAAAAAAATTAATTTTCAACGAAAAAAAAAGAATTTTCAATAAAATTGTTAAATTTTCAACCAATGAAGTGGATCTTTAATCAATACAATTAATTTTTAACAAAGTTGTTCAACTTAACCAGGCTGTTAAATTTTCATCCAAAAAAATTAATTTCTTACAAAAAAATACGAATTTATGACAAAATAATCAGTTTTTAACCAAAGTGTTGAATTTTCAACTAAAAACTGTCAATTTTCAAATAAAAATAGTATAGTTGCATTTGTAGGTAAAAAGATTAATTAAAAAAAAGTTAAATCTTTACGCAATACAATTATTTCTTAACAAAGTAATTCAACTTCCGATCAGCTAACAAAATTTTCAATCAAGAAAATTAATGTTTTACCAAAAAAGATGAATTTTCAACAAGATACATACATTTTTATTTAAGAAAGATCATTTTTCAACCAATAATGGTATAGCTACGTATTAATTTTAAACAAAAAAAAAGAATTTTTAATTAAATTGTCAAATTTTCAACTAAAGAAGGGGATTTTCAACTAATACAATTAATTTTTAACAAAATTGTTTAACTTTCAACCAGGCTGTTAAATTTTCAATTAAGAAAATTAATTTTCTACCAAAAAATACAAATTTATGACCAAATATGTATCAATTTTTAACCAAAGCGTTGAATTTTCAACTAAAACTGTCAATTTTCGACCAAAAATAGCATAGTTACATTTGTAGGTAAAAAGATTAATTTAAAAAAAAGTTTAATCTTTACGCAATAAAATTATTTCTTAACAAAGTAATTCAACTTTCAACCAGCTAACAGAATTTTTAATCAAGAAGATTAATTTTTTACCAAAAAAGATGAATTTACAACAAGATACATACATTTTTATCTAAAAACGATCATTTTTCAACTAATAATGGAATAGCTAAATTTTAAGTTAGAAAAATTAATTTTAAACAAGAAAAAACGAATTCTCAATCAAATTGTTAAATTTTCAAGCAAAGAGAGGGATTTTCAACTGATACAATGGATTTTTTTAATGTTTAAAAATTAATGAGAATCATTTGCTTTATATTCCAAAACGAAGTTATTATATCGGTCATTCAGTGTCTGATACAGTTTTTTAATTATCTTTACAAATTTGATGCAACTTTTTGTGGACTTTTTTTCATATTAAATGCAATATTTTACCTATACATCAATTTTATTTAAAAGAATTAGCGTGACGTAGTTTTTGAACGTCCCCTCAAATCGAAAAACGAAACTCTGCTTTAGTTTCTCTAAATTAATTTAATTTTTTTCTTTTTTTCAGTTAATTGTAGCGTCGAACATGTGATACTCAACGTAGCGTGTTCATTGGAAGATGAAGATACGGTAAATGTGGAAAAATACTGTTTAAGGGTCTGGGGCTTGTCAGAATATCTTGCCCCTAATACTACTTTAGCTCAGTACGAATACATTCATCAGTGTATTAAACTAGAAAAGGACATTGAATTAGCAATCATGATTCGCAAGCAGATAAAGCGGTCCATCGCCAGAACTGTACGTTTTCCATTTTGTAAATAATTATCTAAATTGGTTTCTTTTCGTATTTTTTAAAATATAATTCAAATTTTGACATTATTTTTATGTTACGCATCTTCAGGATGACAATCGGGACCAATGCCTTAATTTAGAAGACTTACTTCCTACCGAACCTCTGCAGCCTATTTCCTACGATACTCTGCTGATTTTATTAGGTTTGTATATAATATAATTATGTAGCTAATATTTCAACAAAAAAAGATTTTAATTTTAAGTTGAAAACAACTAAATTCACCAAAAAAAAACAAAAATTTTCAGCTAAAAAGGATTAGTTTTCAACTAAAAATGAAATAGTTACATTTTCAGTAAAGAAAATTAATTCTCAACTAAAAAAAAAAACTAATTTTTAGAAAAATAGTTTGATTTTTAACAAAAAAGATGACAATAATAAAATAGTTCAATTTTCAATGAAATAGGTGCACTTTTTACTGAGTAGGTGAATTTTAACCTACAAAAATGAATTTGTAACCAAGAAAAATTATTTTTAACCAAGATTTTTTTTTTTTTAATTTTACAACAAATATTTACAACAAAATACATAAATTTTCAACCAAAGTAGTTTAATTTTATACCAAGTTGTCGAATTTTTAATCTAAAAAGACGAATTTTGTACAAAGCAGTTGAATTTTTCTCCTGAAAATATGAATTTTCAAGAAAAAAGTTAATTTACGAGCAAATAGTAGTATTTTCAACAAAAATTATGAATCCTCAAATAAGAAAAAATAAATTTTTTACAAATTATCTCAACTTTAAACCAATTAGTTGATTTTTAAAACAAAAAAATTAATTCTCAACGGAACATGTCATTGCTAACATTGCAACAAAAAAGATTTTAATTTAAAATTAAAAAAAGTTGAATTTAACTGAAAAATTCAAAATTTCAAAAACAAAAAACAGGTCTGTTACTTTTAACCAATAAGGATGAATTTTCAACCAGAAAAGATCCATTTTTAACCAAAAATGAAATAGTTACATTTTCAGTAGTGAAAATTAATTCTCATACAAAAAAAAAAAAAATCAAAAACGAATTTTCAGCAAAATAGTTTCATTTCCAACAAAAAAGATGACTTTAACAAAATAGTTAAATTTTCAATAAAATAGGTGTACTTTTTACTAATTATCTTGATTTTAACCTACAAATATGAATTTTCTACCAAGCAGATTAATTTCCTACCAACAGATAAATTTCAACAAAATACATGAATTTTCTACTGGAATATATCAATTTCCAACTAAAAATAAATTCTTTTATTAGTGAAGAAAATTGGTCTTAAAAAAAAAAGAAAACATAAATTGTTAGAAAAATAGTTAAATTTTTAACCAAGAAGATTAGTTTTCTGCCAGAAACAAATTTTTAACAAATTACATAAATTTTTAACCGAATAATCAATTTTTCTACCCAAAAAAATATCAATTTTCAACAAATTGCATAAATTTTTAACTAAGTATATGATGCTGGTTTCTAAAAAATTCTAACTAAATAGTAGAATTTCTAAACTAAAAAAAGATCAATTACTAACCAAAAATAGCGTAGTTAAATTTCCATTTAAGGGAATTAATTTTCAATAGAAAAAAAAACGAATTTTCTACCAATCGGTTTAATTTTGTAGCAAATAGTTGAATTTTCTACCAAATTATTAAAATTTTAAGCCCCAAAGATGAATTTTTTACAAAACAGTGTAATTTTAAGCCTAAAAATATAAATTTTTAGCAAAACAATTAATTTCTAACCAAACGTTGAATTTTCAACAAAACAGATGAATTTTCATAAAAGCAGTTACATTTTTATGAAAATGGTTTCATTTTGAACGAAATGTTTAGATTTTTTATCTAAAATATTAATTTTCAAACCGAAAATATAATTTTCTAACAAAGAAGTTTTTTTTACAAAATAGTTTAATTTTAATAAAAATAGTTTTTATTTATAAAACAAAATATTAATTCCTAACAAAACAATTAATTTCCAACAAAACAGTTGAATTTTTAACAAATTATTAAAATCCTAAGCAAACAAAGACTTATTTCCTGCAAAGAAAGTTAATTTTCAACCCAAAAAATAGGAATTTTAAACAAAACGATTTTTAAATAAACTGTTACATTTGAAAAACAAAATAGTTGAATTTTTATAAAAATAGTTTCATTTTTAACCAAGGTGTTAAATTTCCAACCTACAGTATGAATTTTCAACAAAAAACTTAATATTTAACCAAATTATTGAATTTTAAAGCCGTAAGACAAACTTTCTACAAGACAGTTTCATTTTAAACCCAGAAATATGAATTTTTAAGAAATTAATTAATTTTCAACCAAAAATTTGAATTTTTAACAAAATAAAATATGAAATTTAAACAAAATAAAATATGAATTTTTAACAAACAAAAAAATTTAAACAGAACAGTTGAATTTTCTACCAAATTATTGGAATTTTAAGCCAAAAGACGAATTTTCTCCAAAAAAGTTGAATTTCAAACCCAAAGATATGAATTTTTATCGGAACAATTAAATTTTCAACGAAATAGTTAAATTTTTTACCAAATTATTTAAATTTTAAGACAAAAAACGAATTTTCTGCAAAAAAGTTGAATTCGTAACCAAAAAATATGAATTTTCAACAAAAAAATTAATTTTCAATTTAACAGTCAAATTTTCAACAAAATAATTAAATTTTCATTAAAATGGTTTTAATTTTGACTAAATATTTAAATTTTCAACCTAAAATATGAATTTTCAACCCAGAAATATAATTTTTCAACAATAAAGTTAATTCTCTGCGAAGTAGTTTTAAAACCAAAATGTGAATTTTTACAAAAAACGAAATAATTTTCAACAAAAAAAAAAACAGTTGAATTTTCTACCAAATATTAGAAATTTTAAGACAAGACTCATTTTCTACAGAATAGTTAATTTTTTCACCCGACAATATAAATTCCCAACAAGAAAGTTAATTTGCGAGCTCATAGTGATATTTTCAACAAAAGTTATAAATCCTCAAGCAGGAAAAAAATCAATTTTTCACAAATCAGTTTAAACTTGAACCAAATAATTGATTTTACAACCAAGAAAATTAAATTTGAACGGATCATGTATTACCTAACAATTCAACAAAAAAAAAAAAAGCTTTTAATTTTAAATTAAAAACAGTTTTATTCAACTAAAAACCCCAATTTTTCAACAAAACAGTCTAATTCTAAACGCAAAAATAAGAATTTTAAACAAAATAATTAATTTTCAACAAAAAAGTTAATTTTCAACCAAGTGGTTGAATTTTCTACGAAATTATTGAATTTTAAAGCCAAAAAACGAACTTTCTACAAAACAGTTTAATTTTAAAATCAAAAATATGAATTTTTGAAAAAATAATTAATTTTCAACCAAACAGTTGAATTTTCAACAAAATAGTGACATTTTCATAAAAATGGTTACATTTTGAACCAGATATTTAAATTTTTAACCACGAATATGAATTTTTAACAAAAAACAATTTCAACAAAACAGTTGCATTTTCTACCAAGTTATTGAAATCTTAAGACAAAAGACGAATTTTCTAGAAAAAAGTTGAATTTTATATCCAAAAATATGAATTTTTACTAAAACAATTAATTTTCAACCAAACAGTTGAATTTTCAATAAAATAATTAAATTTTTACAATTAGTCACATTTTTGACTAAATATTAAAAATTTCAACCTAAAATACTAATTTTTGACAAAAAAGTTTATTTTCAATCAAATAGGTGACTTTTCTACCAAACTGTTTAAATTTTCAATCTAAAATATGAATTTTCATCCCAAAAATGTAATGTTTCAGCGCAAAAAGTTAATTTTCTACAAAAAAAGTTCGACAAAAAAGATAATTTTCAACTAATCAGCTCATGGCTCAAAAAAATAGTTAAATTTTATATATATATATTATATATATTCAAATTTTTAGTTAAAAAAACTAATTTTCTATAAAAAAAAGTTAATTTTTGATAAAGAAAGTAATTTTTGCTCAAAGAAAAGAATTTTCAGTCAAAAATATTAATTTTCTACCAAAAAAGAATAATTTTTAACAAAATACATGAATTTTCAACGAAATTCATCTTGTTTGGTTAAAAATTCTATTACATATTTGGTTGAAAATTAAATAATCATCAAAAATTTAACTATTTTTTAAAAATTCATTTTTTCAGTTAAAGGTTTATCTCTGATTGAAAATTTAACTTTTTCGATGAAAATTCGTTTTATGGTTAGTTGAAAAGAAACATTTTAAACTGTTAATTAAACGATTCCATGTTTCGTTTTTTTTTATTAATAGTTGAAATATTTGGTTATAATGTATCTTTTTTAGCTAAAAATTCAACTTTTTGGTTGAAAATTCATGTATTTTATTGAAAATTTGTCTTTCTGGCAGAAAATTTATCTTCTTGGTAGAAAATAATTTTTCTTGGCTGGGAAATCTTTTTTGTCAGTTAAAAATTAAACTACTTGGTAAAAATTGCAACTATTTTGTTTAAAATTCAACTACTTTATTAGAGTCATTTCTTTTGTTGAAAATTAAACTATTTTGCTGAAAATTCCTTTTTTGGGGGGGGGGGGGTTGTTGAGAATTGATTTTCTTTACTTGTCTTCTTTTCTTTAAAAATGTTATGGTATTTTCAAAAATTCCAAGGAATCAATAGAATTAAGCATTTTGAAGAGATGTTAATGATTTTAAATATTTCACGGTATTTCTAAAAATTCGAAGGAATTTTCAAGAACTTTAAAAAGATTTCAAAAGGCTTAGAAAATTTTAGTGTATTTTTAAAACTTTCAAGGAAATTTGAAGAAGTTTTAAATGCTTTAAAAGGTCTCTAAGGAATTTCAAAATTATTTTGATTAATTTTAAGGGATTTCAAAGCACTTGAAATATTTTAGTATAAAGAATTTTCTAGAATTTCGGAAGATATGGAACAATTTTAGAGGACCTATAAGGTTTAAGATATTTTTAAAGATTTTACGGCATTTAATAATATTTCAGTAGATTTTAATGAATGTATTCAAAAGGATAAATAAATTCACCTTGAATTTTTTAAATTTAGTTTATAAAATGATCAAAGTGATATACGTGGCTCGCATAGGGCGGTGTTCTTTTATTGATAGATTTAAAACACTGTCGCATACGACGTTTATTTATTCAGTACGTAACCATCTTTAGATTTTAGTAACTAGTGACATTAGACCTTACAGTAAGAGCGAGAGAGAGAGAGAAAAAAGGTAGCCTCACAGCGGCAAAAGTAGGCACTAAAGCAAAAGTGACGTCAGCCAGGCAACAAGGCGAGTGGAGGCTAGAGCCGCAAGTACAGCGCATGCGAAGCTGGACGGGCGCATCTCCCTCCACCGATTTTCTACTTTCTCCGTGCGACTCCCACGCAACGCTCACGCAGCCTCCCCGTTAAAAAGGTACGCACGGGCACAGAACGTCAGTCGTTATAGAGCAGGTAACCAGAACTCCAACTAAAAAGCCTAAAGCTGGTAATCCAGAACTAGGTACCTGTAGCTAGCCATAGCTATAGGACTTAACGGCAAGCCATTGTGGCCTCTCTCTGTCTCTCGCTGACGCCACAGCCTCACAACCAAGACGAACTCTCTCTCTCTCTCTCTCTCTCTCTCTCTCTCTCTCTCTCTCTTACACAATCCACTGTAATAAGCTAAGATAGTAAGAAAATA
>JAUELO010000087.1:4386261-4402663 GCA_032357855.1 Amphibolips quercusostensackenii | reverse complement strand
TTGTAAAAGATGAATCTTCAACCAAAAAAAAAATAATAATTTTCAATTAAGGAAGACGAATTTTTAACAAAATACTTGATTTCACAACCAAAAAGTTGATCTTAAAACAAAGAATAATAATTATCTACCCAAAAAGACGACTTTTTAACAAAGTATATGAATTTTCAACCAAACAGTTGAATTTTAAATTTATGCAATATACAGGATAAAGTCCATACCATAAATTGAATAGTGGTATTTTCAGATTTTAAGAAATCTTAACAAAAAAAAAAATAGATTTTCAAGAAAGTTGTTAAATTTTCAACCAAAAAGCTTAATTGTCTTCCAAGAAAATGAAATTTCTACCAAGAAAAAAGAATTTTGAACAAAGTAAATTAATTGTTAACAAAATTATTTTATTTAAAGCCAATGAGATGAATTTTCTACAAGAAAGTGGAATTTAAAACTCAAAAATATGATTTTTCAACAAAAACTTTAATTTTCTACCAAGTACTTTTATTTTCTACCAAATAGTTTAATTTTCTATCAAAATTTTAAATTTTCTATCCAAAAAAATGTTAATAGTTATATTTTTCATTAAATAATTATGAATTCCTAATAACAAAAAATGAATTATTTTACAAATTAGTTCAATTTTAAGTCAAATAATCAAATTTCCAACCAAAAAAAAAAAGTTCAATTAAGCATGTTAAATTTTCAACTGAGAAGATAAAATTTCTACCATTAAAGACGAATTTTCAACGAAAAAGTCAAACTCTTATCTAAAAAAGTTTAATTTATTTTATATTAAATGTGATCAAATTTTTTTCTGAAATATATAAATTGTTAACCAAAAATAGAATAGTTAAATTGTGAGTTTTAAAATTTATTTTTAACCACTCGAAACAATATAATCGCATTTTTAACCCAGATAATTTAATTGTTAACCAAATTGTTGAATGTGCAAGCGAAAAAGACGGATTTTTTATAAAACAGGTGAATTTTAAAAAACAACATTCATGACTTAATAGTGGAATTTTCAACTAAGATGATGAATCTTCAGCCAAGAAAATAAATACTCACCGGAACATGTAGTAGTTAATATTTCAACAAAGAAAGATATTAATTTTAAATTAAAAACAGTTTAATTCAACCAAAAAAGACGAATTTTTCAAGAAAAAAAGTTGATTTCTTAACCAAAACAGATTAATTTTCAACCAAACAGCTGCATTTTTAACCAAAAAGAATGAATTTTCAACTGAGATGTACTTTTCAACAAAATGTATGAATTTTCAACAACAAAAAATGAACTCTCAACAATATAGTTAATTCTTCAACCAAATAGTAGAATTTTTAACTAAAATAGTGGAATCCTTAACTAAAATGATTAATTTTTAAATCAAAAAAACTAATTTTCAACATAATAGTTTAATTTAAAAGAAAATCATTTAATTTTTAACTAAAAAGTTTAATTTTTTACCAGAGTAGTTTAATTTTCAAGCAGAAATATGAATTTTCAACAAAAAAGTTACTTTTCTACCAAATTAATAAAAAAAAAATTTTTAATGGAAAAAATGGATTTTCAACAAAACAGATTAATTTTCTAACCAGATAGTCGAATTTTCAACAAATCACATGGATTTTCTACCAAATAGGTGGATTTTTCACTCAAAGAGCACAAATTTTTAACCAAAAAAGAAATGCCTTAATTTTTAGGTGTAAAAAATTAATTTTTAAATCAATAAAACTAATTTCAAACATAATAATTTAATTTTTTAATAATTCATTTAATTTTTAACCAAAAAGTTTAATTTTCTACCAGAGTAGTTCAATTTTCAAGCAGAAATATTGAATTTTATTAAAAAAGGTAATTTCCTACCAAATTAATAAAAAAAAATCTGTAAGAAAAAATCGATCTTCAACAAAGTTGTTAAATTTTCAACCAGAGATGAATTTTCAACAAAGATTAATTTTCTAACTAAACTGGCGAATTTGCGAGAAATGACATGAATTTTCTACCAAATAGGTGAATTTTCAACTTAAAAAAGAAAAATTTTCAACCAAAAATGAAATACCTAAATTTTCAGATATAAAAAATTAATTTTCAAACAAAAAAAAAACTAATTTCCAACATAATAGTTCAATTTTCAAATAATGCATTTAATTTTTCACCAAAAAGTTTGATTTTTTACCAAAGTAATTTAATTTTCAAGCAAAAATATGGATTTTTCACAAAAAAGTTAATTTTCGATCAAAGTAATAAAAAAAATGTTAACAAAAAAAACTGATTTACAGCAAAGTTGTTAAATTTTCAACAAAAATTTCGACTGAGAAGATGAATTTTCTACCAAAGAAAAAAAAAGAGTTTTGAACAAAATACGTGAATTTTTAACAAAATTTTTTTATTTTAAAGGCCAAAAGATGAATTATCCACGGAAAATATGAATTTTCAACCAAAAAGCTTAATTTTTAACGAAATAGTTTAATTTTCTGCCAATTGGTTGAAGTTTGAAGCAAAAAAGATGAATTTTCCACAAAACAAAATTTCAACATAAAAGTTAATTTAAAATCAAATAGTTGATATTTCAATCAATTAATTGCATTTTTAACTAAAAAGGTTACATTTTTAACCAAAAAGTTGAACTTGCACATGAAAAAGAAAAATTTTTAATCATATAGTTAATTTTTGAAGTGAAAAAGATAACTTTTTAACCGAAACTGGAACAGTTTGTCAGTTTAAAAAACTTCCTTTCAATCAAAAATGAATCGAATTTTTAAAACAATAGTTTTATTATTATTTTTAGTTGGAATTTTCAACCAGAGAAATAAAAATTTTCACGGAGTAATTGAATTTTCATTTAAAAAAGATAAATCTTCATTAAAAAAGGATGAATCTTCAAAAAAAAAAATGTAGCGGTATTTCAACCGAAAAAGATATAAATTATTTTTCAACCAAAAAGTTGCATTTTTAATCAAAAAGATACATTTTCTGTAAAAATTTGAACTAAAAAATATATTTTTAACAAAATAGTTAGATGTTCTATCAAACTATTTAAATTTTTTGCTAAAAAGACGACTTTTCTACATAAAATTAAATTTTCTTCAAAAAAGTTTAATTTTAAACCCAAAAAATTGAATTTTCAATAAAACAAATAATTTTTAACCAGGCAATTGAGTTTTTAAAAAAATATTTAAACTTTTATAAAAATGCTGTCATTTTTTACTAAATATTTAAATTTTGAGCCCAATATATGAATTTTTATCAAAAAAGTTGATTCTCAATCAAATAGTTAAATTTTCAACAAGAGAAATGAATTTTTAATAAAAATTATGAATTTGTATCTAAAAAAATGAATTTTTAACAAAGTACTTCAATTTTTAATAAAAACTATGACTTTTTTACAATATAGTTACATTTTTAACAAAATAATTATTATATTTTTAATCAAATAATAGAATTTTTGACGAAGCGAGATGACTTCCAAACTAAAAATATCATACCTAGTAGCCTTTTCAATAAAAAAAAGACCTTTCACCCAAAAATATGGTTGAATTTTCCCCCTTCAGCTGGTTTATGAAAAGTGCCACTAGGACACTTTTTCTTTTTGGACTAAATCACTGATGAAACCCTCTTTTTTCCTTCAGTTTTCCCGACATGAAAGTGCGAGAGATGGCCATCAGCTGGATTCGGGAATTGAGTAACGACGAGCTCGTGGATTATTTGCCGCAGCTTTTACAGGCATTGAAACACGAAACTTACGAAGCTTCTCCTCTTGCGAGGTTTTTGCTCGAACGAGCTTTACTTTCTCCAAGAGTCGCGCATCATATTTATTGGTTACTGACTCAAGCTCTCCCCGGATTAAGTCCCCAGGTATGGATCCACCACCATCACTTTTAGAATATCTTAAAACCAGAATTATTTTTTTTTAATCGTACAATAGATCAGGGTGTCCAGCGGCCTTAAAAACCTTGAAAACCTGGAAATTTCCTTAAATTTGATTTTTTTGACTTTAAAACTGTTACTTCATTGAAATGCGAAGAGTAATTGAAATATTTCAGTCTATTATGAAAGAAACCAGGGTGACCGCTTGACCGGAAATTTTTGAGACCGGGAAAAACCGGGAAATGACAGTAAATTTATTTTTTGACTGGTAATTTTATAAATTTTAGAATTTCCGGATTTTATTGGTAAAAATTAAACTGTTTCAATTCAACAGGCTTGGTCGTTAAAAAAATGTAAACTTTCGATTGCAGCTTCATAATCTATTTTCAATTTAAAAACACATAACTTCATAATAATAGATTCATAATTAAAAGCATTTATTAAATTAAAAGTATCGTTTCAGTCTAACGTATTCCATTTTTAAAGCAATCAAATTGTAATGTTTTAATAATGAAAAAGAATGATTATTTGATATTTAACAATATATGACTGAATTGTTTGAAATAGAAAGTCTTGAATCGTTAAAATTTCAAAGAGCTTTCCAGTGATTTCAAACGAATACAAAAGAATTCAAAAATATTTCGAAGAATTTATCATGATTTCAAGAGATTTTAAGAAGGGTGCACCAGATTTCAAATATTTTAAAACCTTTCAAACATTTCAAACAATTTCAAAATTTTTTAGAATATTTGAAAATATTTCACTAAGATGTTAAATATTTCAATGATTTCAAACTAATGCAAAATATTCCAGAAAAATTTCGCGTATACTTCAAAGAATTCATAAGGATTTAAAAAGATCTCAAGCATTTCAAAGATTTCAACAGAAAATACTCCAGATTTCTAAGATTTCAAAACATTTCAAGTATTTTAGTGATTTCAAGTAAATAAAGATATTTAAGAACGATTTCAAAAATATTTTAAAGAATTTATAAGGATCTTAAAAGACTTCAAGAATTTCAAAGACTTTAAAAAGGGACACCAAGTTTTAAATATTACAAAGCACGTAAATTATTTTAATCGATTTCAAAAAGTTCCGACAAATTTAAGATAATCTGAAATGATTTCAATGATTTCAATTGTACACAAAAGATTATTTAGAAATATTTAAAGGATTTCAAAGATTTCACAAATTTTTTTAAAGATTTCAAAATATTTCTCAAAGATTTCAAGTATTTAAAAGATTTGAAAAAGTCGTGCAAACCAGATTTCAAAGATTTCACCAAAATTTCGAACGTTTCACCAACATTTCGAAAATTTCACAAAGATTTTAAAATTTCCAACAGATTTTAAGGATTTTAAAAAGGGTATAAACCAAATTTTTAAGATTTCGTAACATTTTCAAGGTTTCAAACGCTTTCCAATTTTTTTAGAAGATTTCAAAAGATTTTAAATATTTCAATGATTTCCAATTAATACGAAAGATTTCTGAAAGTTTTGACAAGCATTTCGAAGGTTTTAGAAAAACTTCACAAAGATTTCAGAAGAATACAAGAATTTCAAAGATTTTGAACAATTTTAAATTTTTTAGACGATTTCAAAATATTTCACAAACATTTCACATATTTTAATAATTTCAAACGAATACAAAAGATTTCACTGACAAAAATTAATTAAAGATTTCAGAAGTATTTAAAAAAATTTCATAAAGATTTTAAAGGTTAAAAAAAAATCACAAATATTTCAGGCATATAAAAGATTTTACAAAAATTTTAAAAGATACTAAAACATTTCTCAAAAGTTTCACGCAAGGTGCAAAATTTCACAAAGATTTTAAAATACTTCAAAAGATGATTTTAAATTAATACAAAAGATTTCACAAAGATTTCACAAATATTTTTAAGAATTCATAAGGATTTAAAAAGATTTCAAGAATGTCAAAGATTTCAAAAAGAAATACACCAGATTTCAAAGATTTTAAATTATTTCAATATTTTTTATAATATTTCAAAAAAATTCACAAAGATTTCAAGAATTTCAGTGATTTCAAATGAATCAAAAAAGATTCAAGAAAGATTTCAAAAATATTATTAAGAATTAATAAGTATTTTAAAAGATTTCAAGAATTTCAAAGTTTTCAAAAAGGAACACCAAATTGCAAAAGATTTCATTGATTTGAAACGAACACAAAAGATTTTACAAACAAAGGTTGTAGATTTCACAAATATTTAAAAGGTTTCATAAAGATTTTAAAACATTTTAACAAATTTCACAAAAGTTTCAAAGATTTTGCAAAAATAGTTTAAGATTCCAAAAGATTTTTTAAAGATTTTAAGAATTTCAGAGATTTTGAAAAGTCATGTGCATCAGATTTCAAAGATTTCACTAAAATTTCGAACATTCACAAATATTTTGAACGATTTCAACATTTTCTAGAAGATTTCAAAAAATTTCACAAATATTTTTAATGTTTTAATAATTTCAAACGCATACAAAAGATTCCAGAAAAAGTTCGCATATATTTCAAAGAATTCATAAGCTTTTAGAAAGATACCAAGAATTTCAAAGATTTCAGACGATTTTAAAAGGTTTGAACAAATTGAAGAAGATTTCAAAAGATTTAATTGATTTCAAACAAACAAAAAAGATTTTAGAAACAAATATTTAAGAAAGATTTCAGAAATATTTTCAAAGTTTTATAGAAATTTCAAAAGATTTAAACAAATTTCACAAAGATTTCTAAAATTTTACAAATATTTTTAAAAATTCCAAAAATTTTTTTAAAGATTTCAAGCATTTTTGGGAATTATAAAGGGTGTGTATACCAGATTAAAAAGATTTCAGAAATCTTTTAAGGATTTCATAAAGATTTTAACAAATTTTACTAAGATTTCGTATATTTTACAAAAATTTTACAAAATTTCAAAAGATTTTTTAAAGATTTGAAGCAGTTCTAAAAGGTTTAAAAGATTTCACAAACATTTCTAAAGATTTCAACAAATTTTACAAAGATTTCAAAGATTTTACAAAATTTTTTTAAGATTTCTCAAAGACATCAAGTATTTCAAAGATTTGAGAAAGGCGTGTACAGTAGATCAAAAAAATTTGACCAAGATTTCGAAAATCTCACAAAGATTTTACAACTTTTAACAGATTTCAAGGATTTTAAAGATTTTAAAAAGTGTATTAACCAAATTTCTAAGATTTCAAAGCATTTCAAAAATTTGAAACGATTTCCAAATTTCTTAGAAGATTTCAAAAGATTTTAGAAATATTTCAAATTTTTAAATGATTTAAAGTTAATACAAAAGACTTGAGAAAGTTTTCATAAGTATTTCAAAGGTTTCATAAATATTTCAAAGATTTGATGCAAATGTCATGAAGATTTAAAAAAGTACAAGAATTTTAAAGATTTCAAAAAGGGTACACTACACCAGAATTTAAGTATTTCAAAACATTTAAAATATTTTAATTGATTTAGAATTTCTTAGAAGATTTCAAAAGACTTTACGAAGATTTCAAATATTTCACTGATCTTAGACGAATAAAAGGAATTTAGAAAGATTTCACGAATATTTTAAGAGATTAAAAAATTTCCAAAGATTTTAGAAAATTTCAAGGCTCAAAGATTTTACAGCAATTTTTATAAATTTCAAAATATTTCTTAAAGATTTCAAATATTTTAGAGATTTGAAAAAGTCTTGTACACGAGATTTTAAAGATTTCATCGAAATTTCGTCTATTTCACAAAGATTTTTAAATTTCAACAAATTTTAAGGATTTTAAACATTTTAAAAAGAGTATAAACCAGATTTCTTAGATTTCGTAACATTTTAATGATTTGAAACAATTTCCAAATTTTTTAAAATATTTCAAAAGATTTCAGAAAGATTTCAAATATTCAAATGATTTTAGACGAAAACAAAAGATTCTAGAAAGATTTCACATGTATTTCAAAGAATTCAAAAGATTTTGCAAAAATTTTAAAAGATTCCAAAAGATTGTTTAAAGATTTTAAAGATTTCACTGAAATTTCGTCCATTTCACAAAGTTAAAAAAATTTCTACAGATTTCAAGGATTTTAAAAATTTTTAAAAGAATATAAACCAGATTCCTAAGATTTCGTAACATTTAAATGATTCGAAACAGTTTAAAAATTTTTTTAAATATTTCAAAAGATTTCAGAAAGATTTCAAAAGATTTTGCAAGAATTTTAAAAGATTCTAAAAGATTGTTTAAAGATTTTAAGAATTTCAGATATTAAAAAAAGGTTTGTACACCCGATTTTGAGTACTTCAAAAATATTTCAAGGATTGCATAAAGATTTCAAAATATTTTAACAAATTTCACAAAGATTTTAAGGATTTTACAAAATTTTTTTAAAAATACCAAAAGATTTTTAAAAAGATTTCAATCATTTCAGAAATTTAAAAAAGGCATGTGCATCAGATTTCAAAGATTTTACAAAAATTTTAAAAGTTTAAAAAAATTTCAAGTATTTTACAAATTTGAAAAAGTCTTGAACACCAGAATTCAAAGATTTCACAAATATTTCAAGGATCTCAAAGATTTTACAAAAAATTTAAAAGATGTCAAAATATTACTTAAAGATTTTAAGTATTTTAAAGAGTTGAAAAAATCTTGTACACCAGATTTCAAAGATTTCACCAAAATTTCGAACATTTCACAAAGATTTTAAAACTTTTAACAGATTTAAAGGATTGAAAAAATTAAAAAACGGTATAAACCAGATTTCTAAGATTTCGTACCATTTCAAAGATTTGTAACGATTTACAAATTTTTTAGAAGACTTCAAATATTTTAATGATTTCAAATTAATACATAAGATTTTAAAAAGGTTTCACAAATATTTTAAAGATTTCATCAAAATGTCATAAAGTTTTCGAAATGATACAAGAATTTCAAAAAATTTCAAATATTTTGAACGATTTTAAAAATTTTTAGAAGATTTTAAAAGATTTCAAATATTAGAATGATTTCCAATTAATACAAAAGATTTTAGAAAGATTTCACAAATATTTTAAAGTTTTCACAAAAATTTCGTGAATTTTTTGAAATAATACAAGAATTTCAAAATTGTTTAAAAAGAATTCAATCATTTCAGAGATTTAGTAAAGGCGTGTACACCAAATTTCAAAGATTTTACCAAAATTTTAAAAGATTTAAAAATATTCGTCAAAGACTTCGAGTATTTTAAAGACTTAAAAAAGTCATGTAGATCAGATTTCAAAGATTTTACCAAAATTTTGAAAAGTTCACAAAGATTTTAAGACTGTCAACGGATTCCAAGAATTTTGAAGATTTTAAAAGGGTATGAACCAGATTTCTAAGGTTTCGGAAAGATTTCCCAAACATTTAAAGGATTTCATAACAGTTTTATAAAGATTTCAAAAGATTTCAAAAATTCTAAACAATTCCAAAATTTTTTGTAAGATTTCAAAATATTTTATAGATATTTTAAACATTGAAATAATTTCAAACGAATGCGAAAAATTCCAGTAAAATTTCACATATATTTCAAAGAATTCATAATATTTCAACAAATTTTACGAAGGTTTCAAAGACTTAACAACAATTTTTTAGGATTGCAAAAGATTTTTTAAAGATTTCAAGCATTTCAGAGATTTATAAAAGGTGTGTACGCATATCACAAATGTTTTCAGAATTTCAAAGATTTTGAAAAAAATTTTGTATGCTTCAAAATATTTGACAAATATTTTAAGGATTTCAAAGGTATCACAAAAATTTAAAAATATTTCTCAAAGATTTCAAGTATTTCAAAGATTTAAAAAAGTTGTGTACTACAGATTTTAAAGGTTTTACCAAAATTTGAAACATTTCACAAAGATTTTAAAACTTTCAACAGATTTCAAGGATTGTTAAGATTTTAAAAAGGTTATAAATAAGATTTCTAAGGTTTCAGAAAGGTTTCACGAATATTTCAAATATTTCAAAAGATTTCAAAAATTGTAAACAATTCCAAATTTTTTGAGAAGATTTCAAATGATTTCACAAATATTTTAAATATTTAAATGATTTTAAACGAATGCAAAAGATTCTAGTAAGATTTCACATACATTTCAAAGAATTAATAAGATTTCAAAAAATTTCACAAAGGTTTAAAAGTTTTTACAAAAATTTTAAAAGATTTTAAAAAGGGTTTAAACCAGATTTCTAAGATTTCATAAAGGTTTCACGAATATTTTAAAGATTTCATAAAAATTTCATAAAGAGTTTAAAAAAATACAAGAATTTTTAAGATTTTAAAATATTTCAAAGATTTTACACAAATTTAAAACTTTTTAAAAGATTTCAAAAGATTTTAGAAATATTTTAAATATTTAAATGGTTTTAAACGAAAACAAAAGATTCCAGAAAGATTTCACATGTATTTCAAAAAATTTATAAGGATTTAAAAAGATGTCAAGAGTTTCAAAGATTTCAACAAAAAATATACCAGATTTTAAAGGTTTCAAAACATTTCAAAGATCTTAAATGATTTTAAAAGTTTTGAACCATTTTGAGAAGATTTCAGTGATTTGAAACGAACACAAAATATTTCAAAAACAAAGGTTGAAAAAAGATTTCCTAAAAATGTCAAAGGTTGAAATAAAAATTCACAGATATTTCAAGGATATCAAAGGTTTTACAAAAATTCGTTTATTTAATTGAAATATGTTGAAAATTTTTTTACAGAACTCGGCAGAGACTTCTTCAGACGACGACAAAAGTCTCTGTCTTGCCCGTTATTACAGAAGACTGCAGCTGATGTTGAGGGCTCTTTTGGCTGTGATTGGCGAAGCTTTGAGGAACAGTTTCTTGACTCAACAGTGTCTAGTAAAAGTAAGCTTCTTTAAAATACTATTATCTATTGGAAAATAGAAATAATGCAACATTTATTTTGTTGGAAGTTTAATTATTTTATTGAAAACCCAATTATTTTGTTAAAAGTTCAATTATTTTGTTCAAAATTGAATTACGTTGAAGAAAATTGAAAGCTCAGATGAACTACTTTGTAAAATACTTATTTTTTTTTGGTTAAAGCTTCATCTCCTCAGTTAAAAATTTAATTATTTTATTGAAAATTTATATTTTTAGGTTTAAAATTCAACTGTTTTGTAGAAAATTCCCCTTTTTGGCTTAAAAATTCCACAACTTGAATGCAATTGTTTTTCTTTCTTGACTGAAAAATCTTTCCTAGTTGAAATTTCATCTTTTTAGTTTGAAAATATATTTTCTTGCTTCAAAATTCAATTGCCTGTTTTTTTTTAAATATCAAATATGATATTTTTTGTTGAGAATTCATCTTTACTAGTTGAAAATTTATATTTTTTGGTTGAATATTCAAATGTTTTGGTAGAAAAATTAACTATATAGATAAAAAATTACTTTTTTGTTACAAAGTTATATTTTTAGACAGAATTATGATTTTCGGTTAAAATTTATGTTTTCGAGTTTAAAAAAATTAACTTTTTTGTCGAAAATTCATCTTGTTGTCTTGAAATTTAATGTTTTTTTAATAAAAATCGTCTCTTTTGCTTAAACGTTTAAGTATTTAATTGTCAATGCAATAATGCTTGTATTTTGTTGGAAATTCGTCTTTTTTGTAGAAAATTAATATTCGTGGTTGAAAATTCATCTTTTTGAGTTAAAAATTAATCTTGTTAAGTTATAAATTCAAATGTTTGGTTAAAAAATTTAACTATTTGGTTGAAAATTAATTTTTTTATTGAAAATTCATATTTTTGAGTTGAAAAATCCAACTGTTAATTATTTTGTTAAAAATTCAACTATTTCGTCAAAAATTTTTCTTTTTTGGTAGAAAATTTGTTATTTGAGCATTCTTATTTTTAGGATAGCAAATTCGTCCTTTTGGATTAAAAATTAATCTTTCTTGGTTGAAAATAAAATTTTTTAGTCAACAATTTAGCTCTCTTTTTAAAAATTCATCTTTTTAGTTTGAAAATTCAACTGTTTAATTAAAAATTCAAATATTTTGTTAAAAATTCGTCTCTGGTTAAAAATTTTAATATTTTTTTGAAAATTTGTTCTGTTTTGTTTAAAATTAATTTTTTAGCTAAACATTCATGTTTGAAATTCATGTTTTCTGTTGAAACTTCGTTTCTTATCAAAAATGAATTTTTTTTTTTGAAAATACCATTTTGCTTGTTGAAAATTGAACTGTCTTTTAAAAACTTCGTCTTGTTGGTTTGAAAATTCAGCCCAATTTTTTCCACACACTTACAATTCTTTTACACTGTCAAATATTTTTTTTTCATCGACAAAATATGACTCCCCGAGTGTATGATAATCTGACACCGTATTTTTAATATTTTTTTAACATTTAAAAATCATAAAAATCCTTTTGAATCTATTTTTTTATTCATAATCCATCATTTTATTTAATTTTTTTCAAAATTGAACTTTTTTGTAACAATTTTTTTACTGAATATTTAATTGTTTTATGTTTGGTTGAACATTAATCTTCATTAAATGAAAATTTAACTATTTACCGAAAAATTTTTGCATTTTGTTAAAATTTTGTTTAGTAGAAAATTAATCTTTTTGGTTGAAAATTCATTTCATTAGTTGAAAATTAGTTTTTTTATTAAAAATTAATTTTATATGAAATATTGATGTTTTAACTAAAAATTTAAGTAAATTTTTTGTTTAAATTTTTCTTTTATACGTTTAATCTTTTTGGTAGAAAATTTATTAGTTTTGTTGAAAATTTATATTATTTGCTCAAAAACTTATTTTTCTAATTGAGAATTTAAACTATTCTATTTTGTGTGGATTTTTTCCCATTTAGTTGAAAATTCATCTATTTTGTTAAAAAAATTTCTTTTTTTGATCGAAAATGAACCTTTATGATGCAAAGTTAATCTATTAGGTTAAAAATTCAATTCAAAATTAAAATGTTTGGTAAAAAATTCATTTACTTCGTTAAAAATTGTTCTTTTTTGGTAGGAAATTATTATTTTTGTCTAAAAATTCATTTCTTTGGTTGAAAATTACTTTTTTTTTTTTGATAAATTTTTTCATTGAAAATTATTTTTTTTCAACTAAGAATTTAACTTCGTTTTCAGCCGATTTTTTAGTGTTTTTGGTAGAAAATTGATTTGTTTGGTTAAGAATTTAACTATTTCGTTAAAAATTTATTTGATTCGGTTAAAAAGTTATTTCTTTAACTAAAAACTGAACTATTATAGTTTTTGTTGAAATTTTTTTTCAGTTAAAAATTGATCTATTTTGTTAAAAAGTTGTCTTTTTTTGTAGAAAATTAACATTTTTTATTCAAAATTCAACTAATTCGTTGAAAATGGAACTGTTTTGTTACAAATTTATTTTTTAGGTTGATGATCCATCATTTTAGTCGAAAAAATTTTTATTTGAAATTTAACTGTTTTGTAACATTTTGTTGTCTGTATTTTGTTGAAACTTTGTCTTTTGTTGCAAAAAAAAGTAATTTTTTTGGTGACTAATTCACCTCTTTGGTTAAAAATGCATTTATTTTGTCAAAAATGATTTTTTTGGTAAAAAATTTATCTTGTTGGTCCAGAATTCATTCCTTTGGATTGGAAATTAGTTTCTTTATTTGAAATTAATTTTTTTACTGAAAATTCAACTATATCATGTTTGAACTTCAATCTTCAGTTGAAAATTCAACTATTTGTTTGAAAATTTCTGTATTTTGTTCAAATTTTGTTTTTTGTGGTAGAATATTAATTCTTTTGTTGACTAATTCACCTTTTTTGTTAAAAATTCAACTATTAGGTTGAAAATTCCATTAAAAATTTTTAACATTCCGTTGAAAATTTATGTATTTTGTTAAACCTAATTCTTTTTTGGGATAAAATTAATCTTTTTTGTAGAAAATTGGTTAATAATTCAAATATTTAGTTGATAATTCATGTATTTTGTTGCAAATTTGTCGTTTTTTGGTAGAAAATTAATTTTCTTAATTGAAAATTAATCTTCTTTGTTCAAAATTCATTATCTTTTATTAAAAATGTACATAACTGTTTTATTGAAAATTAATCTGTTTTGGTTGAGGTTTCAGCTATTTTGTTGGAAATTCGTCCTTTTTTTTGTTCAAGTCAATTTTTTTTTTTTTAATGTAATTATTGTCTTGGCTGAATATCAACCAAAAAATAAATATTCGTCATTTTAGTTGGAAGTTCAACCAGATACTTGTGAACTAAATTTTTTTTTGTTTAAATTTAATTTTTTAGAGTTAAAACGTCAACTGTTTTGTAGAGAATTCGTCTTTTTGGTTTGAAAATTAAACAGTTGGTAGAAAATTAAACTATTTTATTTATTATTAAGTTTTTTGTTGAGAATTTAAATTTTTGTTTGAAAATTTAACTACTTCGTTAAAGGTTAAATTATTTTGTTGAAAATTTCACTGCTTTGTTGGAAATTCATGTATTATGTTGAAAATTGGTCTTTTTGGGTAAAAAATTCATCTTTTTAGTTAAAAATTCAATTGTTTCCTAAAAAAATCATACTTTAGCTTAAAAGCTCAACTCTTTTATTGTAAAATTCATCTTTTTGGTTGAAAAATTGTCTTTCTTGGTTACAAATTAACTTTTGGTGTTGAAAATTCAACTGTCTTGAAAAAAATTCTTCTTTTTAGCTTGAAAATTGAAGTATTTGGTTGAAAATTTAACTAATTTTCGTTAAATTATCATCTTTTTTGTTTAAAAATCCAACTATTTGATTAAAAATTCATCTTTTTCGGTATAAAGTCAATTGTTTTCTAAAAAATTATACTTTAGCTTAAAAACTTTATTTCTTTGTTTAAATTGGATAGACAATTAATCTTTTATGTTGAAAATCCAACTATTTGATTAAGAATTCATCTTTTTGGGTTTAAAAATCAACTGTTTTCTAAAAAATTATACTTAGCTTAAAAACTTAACTTTTCTGTTGAAAATTCATCTTTTTTGGTAGAAAATTAATCTTTTTTGTTAAAAATTCATTTTTTCGGTTGAGGATTCAATTATTTTGTTGTATTATTTTTTTATTATATTTGTTGTATTACTGTTTATTTTTTTGGTTGAAAATTAAACTTTTTTTTATTATTATTAACTTTTTTGTTAAGAATTTATATTTTTGTTTGAAAATTCATTAATTGGTTAAAAATTATATTATTTTGTTGAAAATTTCACTACTTCCTTCGAAATTTTTGTAGTTTTTTAAAAATTCTTCTTTTTTGATAAAAAAAATCCTTTTTTCAGTAAAAAGTTTAACTATTTATTTGAATGTTGAATTACAAGGTAGAAAATTAATGTATTTTGTTGAAAATTTGTTTTTTTAATAAAAAATTAATATTCTTTGTTAAAAAATCATATTTTTGGTTGAGGTTTCGACTATTTTGTTAAAAATTTGTTCTTTTTTTGTCTTTTTTGGTGGAAAATTCATCTTTCTTGATTGAAAATTAAAGTTTCTATTAAGAATTCATCTTTTTGTGTTTAAAGTTGACTGTTTTTTTAAAAAAATATACTCAGCTTAAAAAATTAACTTTTGTATTGAAAATTGCTCTTTTTGGTAGAAAATTTAGCTTCTTTGATGAAAATTCATCTCTTTGGTTGAAGATTCAATTATTTTGTTGAAAATTCTTCTTTTTTTTTGAAAATTCAACTGTTTGGTTAAAAGTTGAAATATTTTGTTGAAAGTTTCACTACTTGTTAGGAAATTTATGTATTTTGTTGAAAATTCTTTTTTTTTTTGGTAAAAAATTAATCTTTTTGGTTGAAAATTCAACTGTTTTCTAAAAAATTTGACTTTAGCTTAAAAGCTTAGCTCTTTTGTTTTAAAATTCCTCTTTTTGGGTAGAAAATAAATCTTCTTTTGTTGAAAATTTATCTATTTAGTTAAGCATTCAACTATTTTGTAAAAATTTATTCTTTCTTATGTTGAAAATTTATCTTTTGGTAGAAAATTAATCTTCTTTATTAAGAATTCATATTGTTGGGTTGAAAATTCATCTGTTTGATTAAATATTAAACTATTTTGTTGGAAATTAAACTGTTTTGTCAAAAATCATCTTTCTTAGTCTAAAATTCAACTGTCTTCTAAAATTTCATCTTTTTAGGATAAAAATTAAAGTATTTGGTTAAGAATTCAACTATTTGGTTAAAAATTTATTTTTTTGGGTTTAAAAAGCAACTGTTTTCTAAAAAATTAAACTTTGGCGTAAAAACTGAACTCTTTTTTTGAAAATTTGTCTTTTTGGGTAGAAAATTAATCTTATTTTTTAAAAAATCATTTTTTTGGTGAGGATTGAACTATTTTGTTGAAAATCAGTCTTTTTTGGTTGCATCTTTGTTTTTTCTTATGTTGATGCTGTGGATAACGTGAAATAAAAACTACAAACAAATCGGGTAAAATCGATTTTCAGAATCTGCACGAGGTTGCCGAAAACATTAAGAATACCAAAGAATCCTTGAGGATGGAGTCGCTAAAGTTGGGATTGCAGAATATAAACTGTCAACTCGTGGAAGACGAAGGAACC
>JAUELO010000087.1:4218468-4234921 GCA_032357855.1 Amphibolips quercusostensackenii | reverse complement strand
ATCTACAACATTTTTTTTATTTTACAGATTAAAAAAAAATTTCTAGATGAACTCCAGTCAGCTTAAAAGATATTTAGGACGTTCAGACTTTTTTAAAATTATAAAATATTTTATAAATTTTCGGAAATCTTTTAAAGTTTAAAAATATTTTTTAATCTCAAACATTCTAAAATTCCTAAATATCATTTAAATGGACTTGAATTATTACCAGATTTTTATTTTTTTTTTTACAAAGTAAAACAAAAATTGCCTAAATATTTTTCGGATTTTTAAAGAAATTTTTAAAAATTCTGAAAAAGCTTCAAAATTTTATTTTAAATTATTAAAACCTTTTGAAATTCTTTAAAAAACTATTTAATTTTTTCTTTACAAATTTTCAAAACTCATTCGAGTTTTTTCTAAAATTTTGTAATCTTGCAAAATCAAAAGGTTTTGCTTTAAACTCTTCTACATAATTTTTCGAAATTTTAGGAAATCATTTAAAATGTTTTGAAATATTTTTTATTATTATTTGGAAATTAATTTTTCTATTTTCTTAAAACCTTTAAAAATTCCGGTAAAGCTTCTTTTTCGAAATATTCAAAAATCTAAATTGAAAAAAATTTTTTTAAATTTTTTCCTATATCAAATTTTTTTGGATTTTTTTTCAAAACTGCTGATCCTTAAAAATTATTTGAATTTAAAAAAAAAATTTTTTTTAATCTTTCAAAATTAAAAAAATTTCCCTTAAATGATCTTTACTTTTTTTGTCGTTGTTAGAAACCTTTAAAAATCTTTGATAATTTTTTTATAATTTTTTTGAAAAATTAACTTTAAAAATAAGATATCACTTGCAATTTTGCCGGAAATCTTCAGAAATTTTTTTACTCTCTTAAAACCTTTTAGAATATCTTAGAAAACTTGTCAATTTTTTGTTAAAATTTTTTCAAAACTCTACATTTTGTTTAAAATTAAAAAATTGCTTTTAAACTTCTAATTATCTCTAAAGCCCATTCGAATGTCTCCTACAACAATGTGATCTCGCAAAACTAAAAAGTTTTGCTTCAAAGCCTTCTACATTGTTTTCAATATTCTAGAAAGTCTTAAAATGTTTAAAAATTAAAAAAAAATTTTTTACTTAATTTTTTATTTTCATGAAAAAATTTTAAATTCTTGTTAGGCTTCTTTTTTGAAATCTACAAAAATCTACACTGAAAAAAATTTGAAATATCTTCTAATTCTAAATTATTCTTGATTTTTTTTTCCAAACTGCTAAATATCTTTTAAAATTATTTAAATTTTCTAAATATTTTATTTTTAATTTATTGAAAATTTAAAAATTGCTTTTAAATGTTTCATTTTCTTTTGATGTTAGAAATCTTTTGAATTCCTTTTAAATTTTGTAACATGAAAAAAAATGAATTAAAAATAATAAAATATCACTTAGAATTTTCCCAGAAATTTTAAAAAACTTTTTTATTTTTTTTAAAAACTTTTTAAATTAAAAAAAAACTTAAAAATTTTTTGTTAACAAATTTACAAAACTTACTCGAATTTTTTTGTTAATTTTTAAATCTTGAAAAATCAAAAGGTTTTGCTTTGAACTCTTCTATATTGTTTTTAAAAATGTTAGAAAATCATTTAAAGTGATTTGAAATCTTTTTTATTTTTATTTTAAAATTAATTTTTCTATTTTCTTAAAACCTTTAAAAATTCTAGTTAAGCTTTTTTCCAAACTCTTCAAAAATCTACATTAAAAAATAAATTTTAAATTCTTACAAATTAAAAAAATTGCCCTAAAATGTTGTATACTTTTTTCGACGTTGTTAGAAACCTTTTAAAATCTTTTGAAATTTTTATGTGATATTCTTAAAAATTAATGTGAAAAAATAAAATATCATCTGAAAGTTTCCTATAAATCTTAAGAAACTTTTTTTATTTTCTTTAAATCTTTCAGGATAGCTCAGAAAACTTCTCATTTTTTTTCAAAATTTTTTTTCGAATTAAAAAAAAAAATTTTTTTTAAATCTATATTTTGTTACAAATTTTTAAAAAGTCTTTTAGAGTAAAAACTATTTTTAGAATATTTTAAAACTCTCAAATATCCCTCAAACACATTCAAATTTTTTCTTCAATATTATTATTCTGCAAAACTGAAAAGTTTTTCTTTAAAGTCTTCTACATTGTTTTCAAAATTTTAGAAAATCTTAAAATGTTTTAATTTAAAAAAAAATTTTTTTTTTTATTAATTGTTGATTCTTATAAAAAATTTTAAATTTTTGTTAGGCTTATTTTTCGAAATCTCAAACAATCTACATTAAAGAAAAATTTAAAATCTTTTCTAATTTGAAATTATTTTTGATATTTGTTTAAAACCGCTAATCTTTTAAAATTATTTAAATTTAAAAAAAAATTCTAATCTTTAGGAATTAAAAAAGTGCCTTGAAATCTTTTATATTTTTTTCGACGTTGTAAGAAATCTTTTGAAATTTTTGGATATTTGCTTCAAAAATGTACATAAAAAAATAAAATATCATTTGAAATTTTCCCACAAATCTTAAGAAACTTTTTTATTTTCTCAAAAACTCGAATTTTTTTTTAATTTTTTAAAGTTAAAATTATTTTTAAAACTTTTTAAAACTTCCAAATATCTCTGAAACTTATTAAAATTTTGTTTACGAATTTGTAGCCTTCAACACCAAAAAGTTTTGCTTGAAATTCTTCTACATTTTTTTTCGAAATTTTAGGAAATCATTTGGAATTTTTTGAAATATTTTTTAATTTTCTTTTAAAATTTATTTTAAATTTTCTAAAAACCTTTCAAAATTCTTGTCAAGCTTCTTTTTCGAAATCTTCAAAAATGTACATTAAAAAAAAATTTTTAACTAAAAAAAGATTGCCTTAAAATATTTTATATTTTTTTCGACGTTGCTAGAAATCTTTTAAAATCTATTGAAATTTTTGGGCAATTTTCTTAAAAAATTAATGCAGAAAAATGAAATATCACTTGAAATTTTTTCATAAATCTTGAAAAACTATTATTCTCTTAAAACCTGTTAAGATTCTTAAAAATCTTATTAATTTTTTGTTCTAAAATTTTTAAAACTCTACATTTTATTTTAATTTTTTTAAAATTTGCAAATTTACAAACTTATGAAAATTTTTCTACAATTGTGGCATCTTGCAAAATCGAAAATTTTTGCTTCAAAGTCTTGTGCATTTTTTTTTTTGAATTTGAGGAAATCATTTGGAATGTTTTGAAATATTTTTGAACTTTTTTTTAAATTTATTTTTAATTTTCTTATAACCTTTCGAAATTCTTGTAAAGCTTTTTTTTCGAAATCTTCAAAAATCCGCATTTAAAATAAACTTGAAATCTTTTTCAATATGAAATTATTATTATTTTTTTTTCAAATCTGCTAAATATCTTTTAAAATGATTTTAATTTTTTAATTTTTTTTTTAATCTTTAAAAACTAAAAAAATTGCCTTAAAATGTTCTATATTTTTTTTCGACTTTGTAAGAAATCTTTTGAAATCTTTTAAAATTTTTGAGAAATTTTTAAAAAAAATTAATGCAGAAAAATAAAATATCACTTAAAATTTTCTCAGAAATCTTAAAAAACTTTTTTATTCTCTTCAAAACTGTTCAAATTCTTAAAAACCTTATAAATTTTTTGTGACGAGATTTTTAAAACTCTACATTTTGTTTTGTTTTTAAAAAATTTACAAATGTTCTCATGTAAAAAATTATTTAAAAATCTTTTTAAAACTTCTAAATATCTCTCAAACTGACTTGAATTTTTTCTAGAATTTATTTAATCTTGCAAGAGTAAAAAGTTTTGCTTTAGACGCTTCTACATTGTTTTTAGAAATTTTGGGAAATCATTTGGAATGTTTTGAAATGTTTTTTAATTTTCTTTCCAAATTTATTTTTTTATTTTTTTAAAACCTTTTCAAATTCTTAAAAAAGTGCTTATTTCGAAATCTTAAAAAGTCTACATTTCGTTTTACATTTTTTTAAATCTTCTCAACATTTGAAAATATTTTTAATCTTTTTTAAACTTTTAATACTTCTGAAGCTTCTAAATATCTTTTGAAATATTTCAGTTTTAAAGGGGAAAGGGGAAAGGAAAAAAAGGAAATTTGGAAAGAGGAAACGAGTAAAGCGGTGAAAGAAAAGAAAAAAAGAAAGAAAAAGGGAAAAGGGAGAGGGAAAAAAAGAAAAGGAAAAAGGGGAAAAAGGGGCAAGAGGATAATGGAAAAGGGGAAAAGGGAAAGGGAAAAGCGGAAGGGGAAAGAGGAAAAGAGGAAAAGAGGAAGGGAGAGGGAACAGGGAAATAGAAAAAGGGAAAAAGGGGCAAGGGAAAAATGTCGGAAGGAAAAAGAGAAAAGGGGAAAGGGAAAAGTAAGAAAGAGACAAAAATTTCTAATAAACAACCATGAGCAGAACAGATCACCATCGATGACTGCACAAGACACACACACGCACACAAGTTTTTAATTAAAATTTTAAAACTCTTGGTTTATTAATTTCCAAAAATTTCTTGGTCAAATTTGAATGTTAGACATTAAAGAATAATCTAAATTTTTATTTATTCTAAATTTAATTTTTCAAATTTAAAATTGTTTATTGCTCATAAAAAAATTAGTTTTAATTAAAATTTTTTTTTTTTTTAGATATCGATTGCATTTGCCGACTCCACATCCGGTGGATCCCAACGTCTCTACAGCCAAATGGCACACTGAAACTTCAACTTTAGAGATTTCTTTACGGCTGGTTAGAGAATTGGATGGCATCAATTTTTAATAGTTGTAAATAATTGTAAGGGTTTAGGATATTATTAATAATCAATAATAATAGTTTAGTTTAGAAAGTAAAATAATATAAACAAAAGAAACTGAAAATTTGATTTTATTAGCAATCCCGCTCTATGCGCGCGTATAATTTTTCGATTTAAGAGGAAAAACAATTTCTAATCAAAAAAAAGTTTAAAATAATTATTTATATTTAAGGTTAAATTAAATATAATTTTTCTAGACTCTTAAGAAAATTCAGAAAGATATTTAAAGATTTCATATATGTGAAATGAAAATTTTAACAAAAAAGTTAATGTTCAACCAAATGGTTGATATATTAACTAATAAAGATAAATTCTTATAGAACAATATAAATTTGATTTTTGAAAATTTTAAACAAAAAAATTATAAGCTTTTTGAGAATTTTAACAGATTTAAAAAAAATATTAAAATTTCTGAAGATTCCTGGGAAATTTTTTTGTTTTTATTTTTTTTTATTTTGAAAATGTAATTTTTAAAGAAAATTGGTAAAAATTTCAGATCATTTGAAAAGGTTTCTCAAAATATCAAAAACAAATGTGGAAGATTTTAAAAGAATTTTTCGATTTTGCAAGATTTTTTAAAAATTTAAGGTACAAATTAGTATTTTCTTAGAGGTAATTTAGAAGTTCGGAACAAATTAAAAAAATAATTTCAAATTTAAAAAGATAACAAATTTTAAACCAAATGTAGATCTTGGAAAATTTTTAAATAAAATGTTCAAGCTTTTTAAAGATTTTGAAACGCTTAAAAGTAATAAAAAAAATTATTCTTAAGATTCCTAGGAACATTTTTTATGATTTTTTATTATGAAAAATTAATTTTTAGAGATTTTGAAAAATTTTCACAATTGTCAAAAAAGAATCTAGAAGATTTGAGGTCAATTTCTATAATTTTGCAGAATTAAAAATCAATTTGGAAAAAATTTTAATGATTTTAATATATATATATATAATAAAAAGACGAATTTTCAACAAAGTAATTACATTTTTTAACCAAAGAGTTGAATTTTGAACTAGATTGATGAAATTTCGACCAAAAAAATGAAAAATTTAACAAAGTAATTTAAATTTTTAACCCGATAATATGATTTAAAAAAAAAAAGTTTACTATAAACCAAATAATGGAATTTACAAAAAAATAGATGGATTGTCTATTAAATAGAAGAATTTTCTACCCAAACAAATAAAAAATTTTAACTAAATCATTAAATTTTCTACGAAAAAATTTAATTTTTAACAAAAAATATGATAGTTAAGATTTCAATATAAAAATATTTTAATTTTAAATAAAAAATAGTTTAATTCATCCAAGAAGACGATTTAAAAAAAAATAGTTGCATCCTCAAACAAAACAGATTAATTTTTAACCAAAGTGATAAATTTCAAAACCGAGAAAATTAATTTATTGTCAAAACAGACAAATTTTCTGCAAAATACATGAATTTACTAAAAATAGTTACATTTTTAACAAAAGAGATAAATTTTTATCTAAAATAGTGAATCCTCAAACAAAAAATTTTAATTCTAACACAGTAGTTCAAATTTTAATACAATTTTGAAATTTTCTAATAATAAAATGAATTTTGAACAAAGTAGTTGAATCTTTAACCAAAACAGAAAAAATTTCAACCAAAAAAATTAATTTTCTACCAAAAAATGCGACCTCTGGACAAAATACAGCAATTTTTAGCCCAGAAAATAAATTTTCAATTAGAAAAGATATATTTTTTATAAGAAAAGATAAATTTTTATTTAAAAAAATATATTTTGAGCCAAGTAGTTAAATTTTTTTCAAAAAGAAATTTTTTAAAAATAAAATAGTTGCATTTTTAACAAATAAGTGAATTTTCAACAAACAGTAGAGTTTTTAACCAAAAAATATTTTTTTTAAATAAAAGTGACCATTCTTAAAAAAATTATTAAATCCTCAACCAAAGTATATTAGTTTCTAAGAAAGCAGTTGAATTTTTAACCAAAAAAAGATGGATATCTAGAAAGAGAGATGAATTTTTAAACGTTTTTTTAATCTACTCGAATTATTTTATAGTTTCAGAAATTTTTTGTTTGAATTAAAAAAAATTTTCTTAAAATCTTTGAGATTCTTTTTTGACGATTTCGGAAATCTTTTGAAATTTTTTAAAATCTTTTTCAAGCGTTAATTTTTCGAAAAAGAATATTATTGAAAATTATCCCAAAAATTAAAAAGAAAAAATTTTTTACCAAAAAAGATAAATATTTTGAAAAAGAGATAAATTTTTAAGCGTTTTTGTAATCTACTCGAATTAATTTTTTTAATTTAGAAATTTTTTGTTTAAATTGAAAAAATTTCCTTAAAATCTTTAAGATTCTTTTTTGACATTTCGGAAATCTTTTAAAATTTTTTAAAATTTTGTTTGAGCTTTAATTTTCCGAAATAAAAATCATTGAAAATTTTTCCAGAAATCTTGAAAAAAAATGAATTTTTAACCAAAAAAGATAAATATCTAGAAAAAGAGATGAATTTTTAAGCGTTTTATTAATCTACTCGAATTTTTTTTTAATTTAGAAATTTTTTGTTTAAATTAAGAAAATTTCATTAAAATCTTTCAGATTATTTTTTAAACATTTCGAAAATCTTTTGAATTTTTTTTAAGCAGTAATTTTTCGAAATAGAATCTCATTGAAAATTTTCCCAAAAATCTTGAAAAAGAAATGAATTTTTAACCAAACAAGATAAATATCTAGAAAAAGAGATAAATTTTTAAGCGTTTTTTCAATCTACTCGAATTATTTCTTAAATTTAGAAATTTTTTCTTTAGATTAAAAAAATTTCCTTAAAATCTTTTAGATTCTTTTTTGACCATTTCGGAAATCTTTTGAAATTTTTTGAAATTTTGTTTAAGCATTAATTTTTCGAAATAGAAAATCATTGAAAATTTTCCTAGAAATCTTGAAAGAAAAAAAAAATTTTAACCAAAAAAGATGAATATCTAGAAAGAGAGATGAATTTTTTAACGTTTTTTTAATCCACTCGAATTATTTTTTAGTTTCAGAAATTTTTTGTTTGAATTAAAAAAATTTTCTTAAAATCTTTGAGATTCTTTTTTGACGATTTCGAAAATCTTTTGAAATTTTTTGAAATTTTTTTGAAGCGTTAATTTTTCGAAAGAGAATATCATTGAAAATTTTCCCAAAAATTAAAAAAAAAAAAGAATTTTTACCAAAAAAGATAAATATCTTAAAAAAGAGATTAATTTTTAAGCGTTTTTGTAATGTACTTGAATTAATTTTTTTAATTTAGAAATTTTTTGTTTAAATTAAAAAAATTTCCTCAAAATCTTTGAGATTCTTTTTTGACCATTTCGGAAATCTTTTGAAATTTTTTAAAATTTTGTTTAAGCATTAATTTTTCGAAATAGGAAATCATTAAAAATTTTCCCAGAAATCTTAAAAAAAAAAAAATGTTTTGAAACCTTTAAAGATATTTGCAAAACTTATAAATCTGCTAAATATCTTTAAAAATGATTCAAGTTTTTCCTATTTTTATTCAATTCTGAAAATTAAAAAAATAATTCTAAAATCTTTCAGAACCTTTTTTGACAATTTTGGAAATCTTTTTAAAATTTTAAAATAAATTTTGCCGAATAAAAAACCATAAATAATTTTCCTAGGAATCTTGAAAAATTTTTTTTATTATTTTAAAACGTTTAAAATCTTTAAACAGTTTCAATAATGTATTTCAAAATCTTCCAAAATTTACATTTTGTTTGAAATTTGTTGATACCTTTTCAAACTTTAAATTATTTTTGAAATTTGTTTCGAACCTATAAATTACCTTTTAAAACATTTTCATTTTTTCCTAACATTTTTTGAAAGTCTTTTGAAATGAGTAAAATTGCTTTAAAATCTTCCAGATTTGTTTTGGATATTTTTTAAAATCTTTTTGAATGTTCTGAAATCTTTTCCAATTATCTTTAAAAATTAATTTTTTGAAATAAAAAAAAAATAAAACCGTAAAATTTTTCGCAGGAACCTTAAAACCTTTTTATATTCTCTTGAAACCTTTTAAAATTTTCATCAAGCTTCTAAAATTTTTGGTCAAAATATTCAAAAATCAAAGTTATTTAAATTTTCTTTGAAAATTTCTTTTGAAAATAAAAAATCCCTTAAAAAATTTTTAATAATCTAAATTTTTTTTCATTCTCTTTAAACCTTTTAGAATTCTTAAAATGCTTCTAAATTTTTTGTTCAAAATCTTCAAGAATCAAAATTTTAAAAAAATTTTTCAAAATATTTTCAAGTTTGAAATTATTTTTTAATATTTAAAAAAGTCTCAAATATCTGTTAAACTTACTCAAATTTTTTCTATATTTGTAATTCTGAAAAATAGTAAAATTTTGCTTCAAAATCTTTATTCTTTTTGAAAATTTTAGAGTCATTTAAAAGGTATAGAATTTTTAAAAAATTTTCTTTAAATTGATTTTCCAAACGAAAAATCTGTTGAAATTCCGCCAGGAAAGGTGAGAAATTTTTTTATTTTTTTTTAAATCTTTAAAAATTCTTAAAAAGCGTTTTGTTTAAATTCTTTAAAAATCTAATTAAAATTTTCTTTGAAATCTCAAAATTTCAGTTATTTTAGAATCTTTTACAACTTCTTAAACTCCTAATTATCTTTTAAAATAATTCAAATTTCACCTAATATTTTCTTAAAACCTAAAAAATTAAAATTTTTTTCTTTAGATCTTACAAATTCACTTTTAAAATAAAATCTAAGTCGTTAAAAAAATTTCCCGAAATCTTAAAAAAATTAAACTTCTCAAATATTTCAAAATTATTAAAAAATGTATCATTTTTTTGATCAAATTTTTCAAAATTATGTTTGTCCATAATTTCATTAGTCTCATATTTTTAAAAGTGTGAAAAAATTTATAAATTGTATTATAAAATAAAATAAATTATTTTGAAATTTGTATTTTATTAATAAATAATCATTTACAATAAAAAAATTTTCTTTTAAAAATAAAAATAAAATAATAAATAATAGAATAAATAAATTTTGATTTATCTGATTCCAGATAGTTCAAGAGAATAAACTAAAAATAGCAATTAACAATTATTAATTTATCAACTTATTTTATAAAATAAATCAGTTTCTAACTGAATCATTAAATATCCAAATTAATTTAATTTATGCACACCATAAGCTGTAATAAATGTTTAAAAAAAATTGTTTTTAAAAATTAGGATGAAATGTAAAATAAAAAATTAAGATAAATTATGAGTGCGGTTATTGAACCTTATCTGAGCAAAAAATTATCAAGTTTATCTTCAACGTGTTTCCACAAGTTCGTGCATTGATCGTAAGCGTCGAAGCGATATGCGCCTCCATAGCTCAGGGGTTAGAGCACTGGTCTTGTAAACCAGGGGTCGAGAGTTCAAATCTCTCTGGGGGCAACTTTTTTTATAAAGGCATTCTGATTTTTGGAGCATTTTTCATACAAATTTAACAAAATTCTTCAAAGATTTGAAAAAAATTTAATTATAAATTAATTTAGAAAGTAATTACCTAGTATAATATACGATTTTAGCGAGATAATTTTTTTTGCAGTATTAATTTTTTGTCATTTAGAAAATAAAGTAATTTCGTTGGGGAAAGTTTTTTATGTGTAATTTTTACATTTGAGAGAGAAAATAATTTTTAATACAAAATTTTTTTAAATCTCGACCAAAAAACAATTTAATTTTAAATCAAACAATTGCAATTTTAATAAAAAAAGATATGAAATATCTACCAAAAGAGATGGATTTTTGAACCAAAAAGACAAATTTTCAACTAAAAAAGATTCAAAGTTTTATTTAAGTCAAAAAAGTATCTAAAATTTTTTTTCTTATCTTACAGGATGTAAAAAAATTTTACAAATAATTTAAATAAGTAAAAAAGATATTCAGAACTTTCAGAAGTATAAGGAAAAATTTTTAATGTATCATAAAATTTTTCGAAAATCATTCAAAGCTTAAAAATATTTTTTTTCTGTTCAAAACTTGCAAAATTCCTAAATATATTTTAAACTGACTCAAATTATTTCTAAAATTGTTTTTAAATCTTCCTGACTCGTTTTCGGCAATTCTAGAAATTTTTTGTAATGTTTGAAAATCTTTTTGAATATTCTCTTAAAATTTTTTTTATTTTTTTATTTAATTATTAATCATTTTAAATGTTCCTATGAATCTTAGGAAAAATATTTTTATTATAATGAAATCTTTTAAAATCTTCAAAAAACTTTAAAATTTTATTTAGAAATTTTAAAAAATCTACATCATATTTCAAGTTACGTGAAATCTTTTCAAATTTTTATTTTCTCAAAAATGTTTTTAAAACTTCTAAATATCTTTTAAAATGCCTCGATTTTGTTTCCAAAATTTGGAAAAATTCTACAAAATTAAAACAATGTCCTGAAAATCTTCCAGATTCTTTTTTAACACTTTGAGAAATCTTTTTAAATATTTTATTAAAAATAATATTTTTTTTTAATTAACGAATCACTCTTAATATTACCATGCATCTTAATAATTATTATTACCATATTGACACCTTTAAAAATCATTAAAAATTTTCCAAATTTTATTTCGAAATCTTCGAAAATCTACGTCATATTTAAGGTGTTTTGAAATATTTTCAAATTTTCAACTGTTTTTGAAATGTTTTTAAATTTCCAAATATCTTTTGAAATTACCAGAATTTCCCTCAAATTTTTGAAAAAATTCTAGAAAATTTAAAAAATTGCCTCAAAATATTTTCAATAAAGTACAATTTTGAAAATCTTTTTAAATATTTTCTCGAAATTATTTTTTTTTTTTTAATTAGAAAATCACTTGTAATTTTTTTATTATATTAAAACCTTTTAAAATCTTTGAAAAACTTTAAGATTTATTTAAAAAACTTTGAAAATCTACTTCATGTTTGAAGTTTTTTGAATTCTTTTCAAATTTTTAATTGCTTTCGAGGTTTTTTTAAAACTTCTGAATATTTTTTTAAATGGCTCGAATTTTTCCTCAAACTTGGAAAAATTCTGCAAAATTAAAAAAATTGTCTGAAAATCTTTCAGATTTCTTTTTAAAATTCTGGAAATCTTTTTAAATATTCTCTTAAAATTAATGTCTTTTTCAAAGTCTTTAAAGATCTACGTAAAATTTTAGGTTTTTTTTTAAATTTTCAAATTTCTAAGTATTATTAATTTTTTTTTAAACTCCTAAATATATTTTAAAATGACTCGGTTTTTTTTTAATTTAAAAAAGTTCTATAAAATTTGAGAAATTGCCTAAAAATCTTTGAAATTCCTTTTTGAAAATTTTGAAAATTTTTTGTAATATTCTGCTGGAATAAATTTTGTTAAATAAGAAATTATAAAAATTTCGCCCAGAAATCTTTAAAAAAATCTTATTTCCTTGAAACATTTTCAAATTTTTTTAAAGCTTCTAAATCTTTTGTTTGGAATCTTCAAGAATATATAAATATAAATTCTTGACAAAAAACAGTTGAATCCATAAAAAGAAAATAATTTTTTAAGGAAATAGTTAAATCCTCAAACAAAAAATTTAATTTTTAATAAGAAGAATTATTTTTTGGTAAAAAAAACTAAATAGATTAATTTTCAATAAAACAAGTTAAGTTTTTACAAAGTTGTTTAACTTTGAACCTAGTATTGATTTTTGAAACAAAAAGGATGAATTCTTAAGAAACAAAAAAAGGAATTTTAATTTTAAACAGAAAAAAATTCAGCTTATTCAAAAATACGAGTTTTTAACAATATTGTTGAATTAAAAAAAAAAAAATTCTATTAAAAAAAGTACAAAAAATTTAGTCAAATTATAATATAAAGGGAACAATCAGATTTCAAATACAAAATAAAAATTTAGAATAAATATTTACTTTTCAAGTTTTGTTCGTTAGTTTGCTTTAAGGTTTTATGAATAATATTTATAAAATATTATTAACATTATTAAATATCATTATCTTAAAAATTTTTTTAATATCTCCTAAACTTACAAATAGTCGATTCTTTTCTAAAATTTTTCAATTATGGAAAATCCAAAAAATTTTCTTAAAAATCTTTTAGAATTTTGTCCGAAATTTTAGGATTTTATTTAAAATGTTTAAAAATAATTTAAAATATTTGCCTCATTTAAAAAAAATTAAAAGTAAACTCAAATTTTCGGTAGAATCTTAATAAAAAAGTTCATTTAACAAAAACTTTCAAACTAGTTAAACAGCTTCAAAATTTTATTCCGAAATCTTCTAAAATCCACATTTGTTAAAAAAATTTAGAAATATATTCAAATTTTAAATTGTTTTAGGATCTCTTTGAAATTTTTAAAACTTTGAAATATAGTTTGCAATAATTTAAAGTTTTCCTTACTTTTTTTTTTAAATCCTGCAAAAATTAAAAGAGCTGATTTAAAACCAAAGCCTAAATAATAATTATGATATTGTTTATGTCCGCAATTTAGTTTTTGTCATCTCTTTGAAAATGTGCAAGTTTTTAAATCATAGTGTGATATCAAAATGTTAAGAACAAAATTATTTCATAATATTAAAAAAACATGTACAATTAAAATTTTCTTTTTTGAAAATAATTGTTAGAAGAATTCTGTAATTAATTTTAGCAAGGAGTTATAAATAGAATCCTTTCGTCATTTTTTAAACATTTGGTCAAGAATTCAACAACTAAATATTTTCTTCTATTGTTGCAGAATTTTTCTTAATATAAATGTTCTCTTTTAGAAATAATTTTTTAGAAATAAAAATCACTATTAGGTAATTGCGATTTCAAAAATTCTAAAAAATTCAAAAGAACGAACTGAAAATATATATCCAAAGTCATTTTCACGCAGTATGCAACCAATAAGGTTTTAATTAGAGCTAGATTTTCGAAAATTTCGTTTTAAAATTTTCATTAGTATTAGAGCAACAAGGATACGGGGCCAATTACTGACCGATGGTAATTAACTGATGTAGGTAACTTAGCATGGAACAGAACCTGCTCGGTCGTTAAGTGGCCTCATATCCTTGTTCCTCTACTTCATACTCTTATTATAAAGGATTATGAATTAATAAATTAAATTTTAGAAGTAAAATTTATTACTGAGAAACCGCGATTTCAAAAATAAAAAAAAATTCAAAAGAACAAACTAAAAACAGATATTCAAAGTCATTTGCACACAGTATACAACCAACAAGGTTTTCAACGACAATTAGAGCAAAATTCCCGAAAATTGCATCTTGCTAATTTTATCAGTAGTAGAGCAACAAGGACACAGGGCCACTTACCGACCGATGGTAATTACATGATGTAGGTAACTCAGCATGGAACAGAACATGCTCAGTCGGTAAGTAAATCCTTGTCGCTCTACTACTTTTATTATAAATGATGATAAATTAATTTTGTCATTTTTTGTGTTTACAGATGTCACAGCAATGAAAATTGTTTAATAATTTTCAGCTTTTGTCATAAACAGTGCAGATTTCGTTTAATTCGATAAACTTCAATATGTTTGTACTTGAGCATATGAATATGTTTGTTCAAATGATTCTTGATTTTCCCAATTAATTTTGTGTAAAGATTACCCGCTGGCGAAAATTTATTCTGCTCTATTAACATTTTCAGCTGCGCATCTATTTTTTAGCACGTGCTCTATTTAGCTTTTATCAATCCTCTTATCTCTTTTATGTATATTTATAACATAGTGTTTAATTCATTTATTAAAATTAATGCAATTAGAATAATATTAATACAAACTGACAGAATAATTTTTAAAAAAAGTTTATTGTGACTCTAATATAGTTTGATAAAATTACACATAATAGCATTATTTATTCTTTATAAATTATATTGCTTCATCATTTATAACTATTGCTTATATAAAAACCCACAATGACCATAATTGATCTTTTTTCAGTTTTAAAATTAATCTTCGAGACAAGATGAGGACCCTAAATATGAATAATTGGCTAACAGCTGATTAATCACTTTGAGTCCAGTGATCCATTGCAATTTCAAGATTGTAAAAAGTTATATTTATCAAGTTTGTTTAAAAAGGCAATGTTTTCACAATAAGGCCGGCTAGGTCACATTAACAATTTCTCAATATGGCCTTCTTATTGTTTCAGCAGTTAAAAATGTTACACCATCTTGTCGTTTTATTAATATTTTACATTTTTCACGTTTTCTATATTTATAACTGTTTTGAAATTATTATATAAGTTATAAAAAATTTTATTTTTTCCAATCAATTAGTTTTCCACTATTGAAATAGGAAATATCTCGATCACTCGACTAAGCTAATGGATATAGAGCACAGGGTTAAATCAATACCTCATGACATCTAGTTGTCACAAATGTTAATGTATTTCTGCAATTCAGTATGAATTAATCGGTAGTTAGAAGATAATCTAGTAATTACTGATTCCTGTTGTTGATGTTCTTACTGTTCCATATTGTATGATGCGTATTCGCATCACATCCTATGATGAGTAGCCATCCTTTCGAAAGACGTCTCCATTCCTCTGATAGCGGCGGGTATAGAAAATCGAATGGTAGATATGCTGAGCAAATCACAATGGGCTGACTTTTTCCTCCTCTTTCGTGTTCGATTTTATTCGCTACTAGGTCTTTAAAACAGAACTTTGGTAAGCAAATATAATCGATATCTCTTCTGACGTAAATCGCTGTCCTAAAGTTTTCATCAGATCTGTTGTAGATTATACCAGGGGTGTTAGTTGCAGTTTGCCGGTTTTACTCTTAGATGTCGCTAGAGATATGTATACATTTCTATGATTTGGCATCCATATCATATTTTTCTATAGACAATAACTTCCAAAAATACACAATTCCATTCTGCTAAAATAATAGCATCATAGTTGTTTACCTCAGTGAATATGTCGAGTTTCGTTCCAAGTAAATCGCATTTGCAGCATTCGTTGCTTTTCTTATTTCATAAAAAGAAAAAAGCAGTTGAAGCTCATCAATTGCTGGTAGAAGCTTATGGTGAACATGCTCCAGTGACTAGAACATGTGAGAAATGGTTTCGTCAATTTGAAAGTAGAGATTTCGATTTAACAGACAATGAACATCCTGGTGCAGCGAAAAAGTTCGAAGACGAGGAATCGCAGGCGTTATTGGATAAAGACCCAACTCAATCGCAACAACAATTGGCACAAACACTAAATGTGACTGAAGAAGCAATTTGCCAACGTTTAAAAGCCATGGGAAAAATCCAACAGCATGGAAAATGGGTACCACACCAACTGAACGATATCCTACAACATGACAACGCACCATCTCATACCGCTAAAGTGGTGAAAAACACATGAAAAGCATTGAATTAGGAAATATTATCGCACCCGCCGTACTCTCCAGACCTCGCCCCGTTCGACTATCACCTTTTTGCATCGATTAGACACTCACTCGCAGAGCAGCGCTTCGCCGATTTTGAAGAAGTCGAAAAATAGCTCGTCGAATGGTTTGCCTCGAAAGAGAAAAATTTGTTTTTGAATGGTATCCATGATTTGCCTGAAAGATGGTCAAAATGTGTAGAATTGAATGGTCAATACTTTGAATAAAAAATTTTTGAGATTCCCTTGAGGACTGAGTGTTT
>JAUELO010000087.1:3994637-4006272 GCA_032357855.1 Amphibolips quercusostensackenii | reverse complement strand
TTTTAACACAAAAATGTAAAAATTACACTTTCAGTTGAAATATTTAATTTCCAAAAAAAGGGTTTTTTTCTTGTTTAGGGTTAAAATATTTGGTTAAAAATTTGTCTTTTTGAGTGAAATTTAGCTGTTTCAAATTAAAATTAAAATCTTGGAAATCACTCTTTTTTTTGATGATTCATTATTGTAGTTAATTTTTTACTCAAATTTTAATTATTCCATGTTTGGTTAAAAATTTATCTTCTTCAATTTGAACTTCATTTATTTGGTTGAAAATCACACTTTATTGGTATAAAATTATTATTGTTGATTGAAAATTAATTTCTTGTTGTTAAGAATCTAAGTATTAGGTTGAAAATGCCTCTAAAATTTAAAATATTTGTTTGATAATTTTCACAATTTTGTTAGAAATAAATCTTTTTTGGTAAAAAATTAACCTTCTTGGTAAAAAATTTATCTTTCTAGTTCAAAATTGATCTCTTTAATTGATAATTAGTTTTTTATTGTAAATAAGTGTTTATTAATGGAAATTAACCCATACTATTCAAATTTTTGGCAACAATTCCTTTTTTTTGTCAGGAATGCAATTTTTTGGTTGAAAATTCATCTGTTTTGTTAAAAATTGAACTGTTTTGTTCAAAATATGTTTTTTTGTTGAAAAATAAAATTTTTACTGGAAACTTAACTACTTTCTGTTTGGTTGAAAATTTATTCTTTTCTAGTTGAAAATTCGACTATTTAGTTGAAAGTTGCTATATTTTGTTGAAAATTAATCTTTTCTTGGTAGAACGTTAGTCTTGTTGGTTAAAAATTTATATCTTTGGTTGAAAATTCATTTCTTTTATTGAAAATTAGTTTTTTTATAAAAACTTTTTTTTTCTGAAAATCCAATTATTCCATTTTTTATGGAAAATTGATCTTTTTTCACAGAAATTTAATCTTCTTGACCGTTTTCGATGCTTTGATCTTTCATTTCAAAACTTCTGTGCACAAATGTGAGAGAAATACAAAGACCGAGCGCGAGGAGCGTGGTAAACACAGCATCGAGCGCGAAGCGCAAGAACCAACAGTCACGCGCTCAAACTTGCCAGCCGCGCGCACAGCGCGCGATAAGACTGTGCCCGCGCGACAGGCAGATTTTTTTTTAAACTTTTATTTATGAGATTATAAGTGGTATAAAATGAATTGTTTCTCTGCAGATTTTTTATTTATAATAATATATTCATTTAATTAAATTATATATCATTATTCTCCATTCAATGATTTTCTATAATGAATTTCCTACAATCCATAAAATCTTACAATCTTGCAATCTAGCGTACACCAAAAGTCTAAGTAATTAACCCCTTTGTTTTGTTAAACAAACAAAAAATTGTTGAGCTAACAAAACAACATTTTGTTGCATGAAAAGTTTTCTCAGTTTAGGGAAGCAGGGAGCACATCTATGATCATTTGAGGCATTAATAACTAATGGATACACATTCTCGAAACACTGCTTCTGGGACTGCAAGTTTCGAATTCGGCACAATCGTGTCACGTGAAAATTGAACTAGTTCTCGAGTTCCTGCATGTGAAATATGCTTTAACAATGCCTGAATTAGAAACCTCAAGTGACACATTCCAGTGCAGAAATTGGCAAAAAGTTGTCCATTTTTAATGCCAAGTTCAAAACTGATATTAATAAACAATAGGATGGTCTAAATTTTTTTTAATTTTAATTTATACTGCCCGAAAATTTATTCAAATTTACACAAAAATAAATCTATTTTTTCACACATTTTATTCAGAATCGCCAATATTACGTAAATCGAATTAAAAGTCATAATTTCTGTTCGCAATCAGCTATAAAGCAATAATAAATAGTCTTTTTCAAATATCACCACCATAAGTCTGTTTTATATAGTTCCAAAAAAGCCTACAAGTGAAACATTAAGTTTTGCTAGTTTTTAGCGCTAATTATGATTTTTTGAGGTTTTTTTTAATGCAGATTTTTTCTAATACATGAATAACACTACTTTATACTGCTATTTAGATGTTTATATAAATTTTTTGAGCAATTCATTATTGTTTCAAGCAATTTTCTCTTAGATTAGAGTTAGAAAGTCGCAGTTTTTTCAAAAAATTTCTAATTTTGGTCCCATTTTCAGTTAGAAGGAGTTGCTACCTAAATAATGTTGAAAAAGATAAATGTTATAATAACCTATTATTATTATTGTTTACAATGTTCTCTTACATTAATGCTAAAAATTGCAGTTTTTTCTAAAATTTTTGATTTTTTGTCCATTTTTCAATTATAGCGAGGTAAATAATTATATGAAGTTAACAAAATTATTTTTTAAGCAATTTATTTTATTTCAAATAATATTATCGTTGAACAATGTTAAAAAGTTGCTTTTTTGTCTGAAATATTAAAATTTATGTCGACTCTTTACTTACACTTTAGTAATAATTATTTAGATTTAACAAAAATAATTGTTTAAACAAATAATTACTGCTGAAAACTTTCTTCACTTACTTAGTAAAGTAATAATTACCACAAGTTAACAAACATAATTGTTTAAGTAATTTATTATTGTTTATAACTATATTTTTTTAGATAATTGCTAGAAAGTTGCGGTTTTTTCTGAGTTTTAAATATTTTGTCAACTTTTTACTTAGGGAGATAATAATTAATGCAAGTTAGGAACAGATTTCAAATAATAATATTAATTTAAACAAAAAGGCTTTCAGTGACTACTTCAAAAAAAATTACATTTAATATGGTTCATATAGAACACTTGAAAAATGTTTCAAATATATGTTTTATTTCAAAAAAATATATTCACAAAAAAGAAAGAAAGAGATTGTTTAAAATATGATTTTCTTTCATGTTTATTTATTATTTCTTCATAACTAAAAAGGCTAATTAAAGTTAAACATTTCAGAAAAAACTGCAACTTTCTAGCACATATATGAGAGAAAATAGTTTTAAACAAGAGTAAATTTTTTAAACAAGTACTTATGTGAAATTGCATTAATTATTACCTCACTGAGTAAGAACTGGATAAAAAGTTAATAATTTCAGAAAAAACCACAACTGTCTGTCAATAATATAGATAAAGACAGTTATAAAAAATAATAATTTGTTTAAAGAATTATTTTTGCTAAGCTTAATTAATTATTGAGTCACGTCAAGTAAAAAATAGACAAATTGTTAAAAATTTGAGATAAAACCTCAACTTTCTACCATTAAGAAAAGAGAATGTTAATAAAAATAATAATAAATTATTTAAAAAATTATTTTTGTCTTCTTGAATTAATTATTACTTCACTTTAACTGAAAAATGACAAAAAGTTAAAATTTTTTTTTAACACCCCAACAATTAATTATTTTTGCTAAATTCAATTAAATATTAACTCACTTTAAGTGAAAGTGGACAAAAAATTAAGAACTTAAAAAAACGCAATTTCAAGCGTTATTCAAAGACAATATTATTAACAATAATAGTAAACTGTTTAAACAATTATGTTTGAGAAAATTTTGAAAAACAATCACAGATTGCTTAAACAATTTATGAGAACATCTAATTATTAGTCTAAAGTAGTATTTTATGTATTAGAAACAAACATTAATTTGGGAAATAATTACACCGGTAAATAGTACTATAACATTTCCAAATAATTTATCTCTACTTGAAGAAGTACAAAAAATAATTACTTTGAACGTTTCTTTTCAGATGAACGAGTGGGAACAACCCTTCTGGCATGGCAGTTTGAACTCCAAAGAAAGTTTATTTTCCTTCGGAGCGAAAAAGAAATAAAAGAAAAAAGCAATCTTCCAGTTCAACGAATTTGTATTGAGTGAGGCGAAATACTTGGTAAGTTGTTTTTACTTTTTATATGATTTTAGGTTGAATTCAGTTTAAATACTTTTTTAAATAATATTTTAGATAAAAGTAAGGTAACGAAATACATATTAACAATTTAAACAAATAATATTTTTTTATAATACAGAAAAATAATTAAAATTAAACTTAGTATCGCGTATTATTATAATTTTAAATAATTCCTCCACTGTTCCGTTGTTTTCAAGAAACTTACCCTTTTTTTGTTTTTTCGCTCGGATTTGAAATCAATTAATAAAATCTAGTAATAAAAAACCAACTATTTTTTATTTAACGTTAATTCATTTTAATTGCAAATTAAACTATTATATTTTTGGATTAGAATTTATCTTTTTTGGTTAATAATTCCACTATCTAGTTAAAGATTTAACTATTTTGCTAAAAATTCGTTCATTTTTGTTTTAAAATGATTGTTTTAAGTTCAAAATTCAACTATTAAATTTTTCGTTGAGAATTCATATTTTCTGGTTGAAAATCTAACTACTTGGTTGAAGACAACTATTTTGGTGAAAATTCGTTCTCTTTGATTGAAAAATAATTTTTTCACTGAAAATTTAATTATTTCATAGTTGATTGAAAATTGATCATATTCAGTTAAAAACGCAAAAATTTGGTTGAAAATTTAATCATGTTGTTTTAGATACGTCTTTTTTGGTGGAAAATTAATCTTCTTGATTGGAAAAATAACTTTTCTATTCAAAATTGAACTACATGTTAAATATCCATTTTTTAAGTTAAAAATCAGTTTTTTTACTGAAAATTTAACTATTCTATGATTGATTGAAAATTCATCATTTTTAGTTAAAAATTTAACAATTTAGTTGAAAATTAATTTTCTTTATTTTTTTAACTGCATGGATAAAACTTAAACTACTTGGTAGAAAAATCTTTTTTTTCAAATAACAAATAAATTTTACTAAAAATTCAGCTATTTCATTACTGACTTAAATTAATGTATGTTGTTGTAAATTCACCTTTTTAGTAGAAAATTAGTCTCTTTGAAAACTCTACTACTTGTTCGAAAATTTAAAAAATTTGTTAAAATTTAATTTTATTAGTTGCAGATCCATCCTATCAGTTAAAAATTTAACTATTTTGTTAAAGATTCATTTTTTGTGTTGAAAATCAATTTTTCGAATTTCAAATTTAACCATTCTATTTTTGATTAAAAAATTTAACAGTTTTCTAGCAAATTCGCTTTTTTTGTTTAAACCTCAACAATATTGTTTAAAAAAAAAATTTTATGAATAAAAAATCTTCCTAGGTTGAAAATTCAAATCTTTTGTTGAAAAATTCCCTTTCAGTTTGCAACTTATCTCTTTTGGTAGAAAGTTGATCTTTTTTGGTTATAAATGAAACTGTTCTGCTATAAATTAAAGTGGTTTGGTTAATGATTTAAATATTTTGTTGATAATTCGTTTTCTTCAACCGTTTTTGTTTTAAATCGAAAATCTTTTTCGTTGAAATATCAATGGTTTAATTTTTTTTTGACAATTCATCTTTTTCATCGAATTGGACTGCTTTTTACTCTAAATTAAAATATTTTCTTGGTTAAAATATCAAATTTTATATTCTATGATTGAAAATTAATCTTTTCGTTTAAAGGTTGAACATCTTTGTTAAAAAATAATCTTTTTATTGAAGATGAATAATTTTGGTTGTAAATTCAACTTTGATTACAAATTCTACTATGTATTTACAAATTCAACTATTTTGTTGACAACTACATTATTTTCTAACAAATTTAACTATTCAGTTAAAAAGTAAGTCTTTTTCCGAAAATTAAGCTGCTTTGTTAAGAAATCATTTTTTTAAGAAAATTCGTCGTTTTGAACTAAAAATTGAATTGTCTTTTAAAGAATTAGTCTTTTAAACATGAAAATTTAACTATTTGACTTGAAATGCAACTGTTATTATTTGAAGTTTAATCTTTTTTTTTTGTACAAAAATTGGATCATTTGGTAAGAAAATTATCTTTGTAAGTTGGAAATTTAAATATACAGTTACAAATTTAAATATTTTATTATCAATTCAAATAATTTGTTGAAAATTCAACTTTGTTTTGATTTTGTTAAAAAGTCATCTTTTTTGTTCGAATTCTTAACTGCTTTGTTAAAAATTCGTCTTTTCGGATTAAAAATGTATCTTTTTTGGATTAAAAATTCATATTTTTTATAAGTTTTGAAATATCATGTTTGTATTTCTTGTATTTTATTGTAGGCGTTTACCAAATTAAATCGAAGAAAAATTTTCCTCTAAAAAGGGGGGTGGGCTGTTCATACGTGTGAGGCCACCCTGGGGAGTTCAAACTTTGTGTGACGATAGCCCCAGGTTTGAGAAGCATTTTGTCTAGCTCGTACAGGCTTTTTCTACTTATTTTATCCTTCGGCTTTCTTCTTGGCTTAGAACCATCGATTTTTTTTTATTTACACCGTTTTTCCTTATCCATCCTTCTGCCTCTACAACTTTTGCACATCTAACAGGGCCGTCTTGGTCCTTTCCACCATTATCCATTGGGTTCGCCAAAGGCGCTCCGATCATCTGGAAACACCGAAAGCCCGATAAATACGGAAATAAAGAATCCAATTTTTCGATCAGGAAATTCATAAGATAAACTGAAATCCTGTGGAGTGAAAGAATTGCAAATAAAAATATTGACATTGGTTAAAAAACTTTATAAGTTTCAAAAGATTCATATTATTTTGCAAAAATTCTGTGATTCCAATTTAGATACGGGTTCGTTTCTGTTTGATAGAGACTGAACGAAATTATTATTTTTTTTAAATAAGAGAAAATTAGTAAGTTATATGGAAGGTAGAGGAAGCAAAAAAGGGATCATTTTTCATTCTATATAGAATGCTTAAGGTGCTTCCTAGGGCTTGATTTTTGTCCCATGTATTACAAATGTCAACTTTTCTCTTACAAGAATATATTGTTTGATATAATATTGTAACTACATAATCTAAATGGCAAAATACAAGTCCTTTCAGCGCCCTTCTTTCAAAAAATGGTTTTGCTGTTGTTTTTTCTTAAATTAATCAAAAATATCTTGGATTGACGCGCCTGTAAACGAGCAACCTACCGCCGTGAGAGTACCCATGAAAAACCGAAAACAGGCACTCATCTGTTTTTTCCGCCTGTTTTCAGTTCGTCATGGGTACTCTCCCGATAGCGGGTTGCTCGTCCCCAGGCGCATAAATCCAGCATATTTTCAATTAATTAAAAAAAAAAACAACAACATTTAAGAGACCATTTTTCGAAAGAAACAGCGCTTTAGAAAACAATTTTAGGAAACAGTTGCTTTCCAAACCCGAAAATTTTAGCTTTCAAAAAATGGAGAAGATTTTTAACCAACTAGAATACTCAACATAAAAATTTGTTCTAAAATAAACAATTGCATTTACAATCAAATAGTTAAACTTTTAAGCAAAAGAAACAAATATTTAACCAATTAGTTCAATTTTCAACTTTTTTGATGCAAAAAAGAATTAACTTCAACCACAAACAGTTGCATGTTTAACCAAATATTCCAATCTTCAAGGGAAAAAGATGCATTTTTACAAAAGACAGTTGAATTTTCAACCAAGAAAAATTAATTTTTAAGCAAGAACTTTTCTGCCCGAAAAATAAATTTTTAATTCAACAAGAACAATTCTCAACAAAGCCGTTGAATTTTCGAATAAAAAGATGACTTTTAAACTAAACAGTTAAATATCTACCAAAAAAATAAAATTTTTAACAAAATGGTTCAATTTTTTTTCAAGTCATTGAATTGTTGACCTATAACGATTACTTTCCAAACAAAAAGTTAAATTTTAAAAAAAATGATCAATCACACGCATTTACAACCAAACAGTTGAATTTTTAAGGCGAAAAGATTTTTTAAGCAATTAAACAGTTAAATGTTTAACAAAATGATTGAATTTTTAACTAAAATGATGAGTTTTAGATAAAAAATCAAGTTTTAACAAAGAAGTTCATATTTCAACCAAGTAGTTGCATTTTTAACTGAAAATAGTAATTTTGAGTCTAAAATTTTTAACTTGAAATTAAGACCAGTCAAATTTAAATAAAAAGACGAATCCTCAACTAAAAATGTAATAGTTAATATTCAAACTAAAAGATTTTTATTTGAAATCAAAAACAATGTAGTTTAACCAAAAAAGGCGAATTTTCAACAAAAGATTTAAATCTTTAACCAAAAACAGATTAATTTTTAACCAAATAGTTGAATTTTTGACCTACAAAAATAAATTTTCAACCAAGTGGATTACTTTTTCACCAAAAGATGAATTTTTAATCAAATAATTTAATTTTTCTTAGATGAAGGAAAAATTTTTAACCAAAAATGGAATCGCTACATTTTCAGATAAAAAAGTAAATTTTTCACACCAAAATCAAATTTACAAAAGAATAATTAAACTTGAACATAAATTGTTTAATTTTTAACCGAAAAGGGTAATTTTCTACCAAAGCAGTTTAATTTTTAACCTAAAAATATGAATTTTTAACAAGAAAGTTAATTCATGACCAAAAAGTTGAATTTTGAACTAAAATGATTGATCTTCAACAAAAAAAATGAATTTTTCACAAATTAATTCAACTTTAAATCAAGTAGTTGTTTTTTCAACAAAAAAAATGATTTCTGAACGAAGCATGTAAAAGGTAATATTTCAACCCAAAAAGTTAAATTGTACTAAAAAAGACGAATTTCGAAGAAGAGAGTTTAACCTTTAACAACAAAAAAACACATTTTCAACAAAGGAATTGAATCCTCCACCAAAAAAAAAATTAATTTTCAACGAAGCAGTTGTATTTTTAACCAAAAAGGATGAATTTTCAACAAAAAAGAATTATTTTCTACCACAAAAGACAAATTTTTGACAAGATACATCAATTTTGAGCCAGAAAGAATCAATATTTAACCAAAAATGGAATCGTTACATTTTCAGTGAAGAAAATTTACTCTTAACCAAAAAAAAAAACAAATTTTTAGCAAAATCATTAAATTTTTAACCAAAAATTGTGTTTTTTTCAAAAAAGAAGATTAATTTTCTATAAAAAAATGAATTATCATAAAAATACATGAATTTTCAACACAGAAAAATCAATTTTCAACCAAATACTTGCAGTTTAAATAAAAAATTAATAAAGGTCTGACCAAAAATAAAACAGTTAAATTTTTAGTTAGAAAAGCATGATTTTCAACGAAATATAAAACGAATTTTCAATGAAATAGTGTAATTTTTAAACGAAAAAAAGAATCTGAGACCAAAGGAATAATTTTTCACAAAAATAGTTCAACTTTTAAAATTAGTTGAATTTTTACCAAAGTAGTTGCCTTTTCAACAAAAGAATTATATTTTCAACTAAGTAATAAAGTATTTAACCGAACGAGATAAATTTCAAACCAAAAATATAACAGACTTTTTAGCCGGAAATATTTAACTTTTAGTGGAGAATAGTTAGATTGCTTTATTGGACTTTAGATTTTTTTATTGGACTACAGTTCACATTTAAGCGAAAAAAAAGAAAAAGGGAGTTACGTAACATTTTTTGTATTATTTTTGAAAAAACAATAAACTCAACATTTTTTCAATACCATAAAGAAAACAAAATGCTATTAATAATAATACTATATAAAAATTTCAAATACCTATTTATTTGTTAAAAGTTTCTGAGCGCTTGAATTTGAGCTCAAATTAAATCCTGAAAATTGAGAACAAGAAAGTATTATCAGTTTGTTTTCAACTTTACGTCAACATAATTTTTATAAGAATTTTTAGAAAAATAAAAAAGATTTTTGAATATTTCAGATGTTTCAACAAAAAATCCAGAAGATTTGAAAAAAAATTTTTTTATTATATAGGATTTTTCAAGATATTAGGAAAAATTCCAGTGTTTTTAAAAGATGTTTAGGAATTTCATAAGTTAAGAAGAAATCAACAAATATTTGATAAATTTTTAGAAATTTTGCCAAGTTTTTAAATATTTTTAATCTATTTAAGACATCTTAAATTCCTAGAAATATTTTTAACTGACTCGAATTTTTCTTACAATCTAAAAAAATCATTCAAAATGTAAAAAAATTGCCCTATAATCTTCTAAACTTGCCCAGGAATATTAGAAAAATTTGTTACTTCTCTAGAAAACTTTTGACATTCTTTTAAAGCTTCTAAAGTTTGTTTTCTGAATTGATTAAAAATCTAAATTTCTAAAAATCTTGTATAGTTAAAAATTCTTTTAAAAACTCTTCAATTATTCTAAATATTTTCTCAATTTACTCCAAATTTTCATATTTCTTTATCTTGACAAATTGAAATATTATGTTTTGAAATCTTTTACACTTCTTTTCAAAATTTTAGCAAATCGTTTAAAATATGTAAAGACCTTATTTTCTTAAAACTTAATCTTCAAAATCAGAAATCGTTTAAAATTTTTACACGAATCTTAAGAAAATTGTTTTTTTTTATCTTTACAGACCTTCTTAACCTTTTAATTTTTAAATATGATTCAAATTTTTCCTCAACTTTTTTTTTGATTCTGCAAAATTAAAAAAAATTGCCTTAAAATCTTTCAGATCTTTCTTTGACAACTCTGGAATTTTTTTAAAATCTTTTTGAATAATCTCTTGAAAATAATTTTTTAAATGAAAAGTCATTTTAATTTTTCTTTTAAATCTACTTAATTTTTTCTATTTTCGTGAAACATTACAAAATGCTTAAAAAATATGTACAGGTTTTAATTATTTTCTAATCGTTTCAAATCTCCTGAATATTTATTAAACTTAATTAAATTTTTTTTTAAATTACTGCAAAATTTTTCTTTAAAATCTCTAACACTCTTTTGAAAAATTTTAAGAAATAATTAAAAATATTTTGTAATCTTTTTCAATTTTCTCTTAGAACGCATTGCAGAACAATCATTCAAAAATGTCCCGTGAAACTTAAGATCAATTTTTCTCATTCTCTTGACAGACTGTAAAATTCAGTTAATCTAAAAAATTTTTATATCCTGAAAGATTTTTTTAATTGTCTTAAAGTCTTTTATAATTTTTTCACACATTTCGAAATCTTTAAAACTGAAAATTATTTTTTTTCAATAAAACCTAAACCATTAAAAATTTTCCCATAAATCTTGAATAAAATTTAATCTCAAATCTTTCATAATTATTAAAATACTTTTAATTTTTTTTTTTTGAATTTTTCAAAATAAGTTTTTGTCCATAATTTAATTTTCTTATCTCCTTGAAAATGTAAGAAAGTTTACCAATCATATGTTGTAGCGAAATGTTAAAAACAGAATTATTTCCCATTATTAAACAATAATTTACAGTTTAAATTTTATCTCCTATCAATAATGTTTAAAAACATTTAGAAATTAATTTAATGATGATGAAAATTTATTTATTTAATAAGGACCACGCAGAATTTGTACGAAAAATGGCTCTCGAAAAAATTTTCTGAAACTTTGCTTCCTGTTAGTTCTCGATATGTAGATCAGGAATCTCAATGGGCACTAAGTCTATAAAATTCGAGTTTTTAAAAAATAGCTGTTTTAAGTTAAGATTTGTATGCACTTCACAGCAGAGTAAGGCTGCAATGCTGATCATATAAATCGGAATGATGCGGCTTGTACAACCATAATTATGCCTGCATACATGCATTACTACACTTACGCATGTACATATATGTATTATATATATATATATATATATATATGTGTGTGTGTGTGTGTGTGTGTGTGTGTGTGTG
>JAUELO010000087.1:3981027-3994537 GCA_032357855.1 Amphibolips quercusostensackenii | reverse complement strand
ATGTACTGCGCATGCGTTGCATAAGGTGCTTTACTGTCTGCCATTAACGCAATGCGCAAGTGGTACGTGGATAGTTTTTAATATATTCTGAGGATTAGGTGAAAAATAAAATGAGTATTCAGTAAATAAAAAATATTATGTTATTTAATGTAATCTTTTTTTATTTTTTAAATTATTTTTACTTGTTCATAAATTTCTAAATCCTTATATCAATTAAAATAAATAAACAAGTTTCATTACAGGTACAATTCTAAATATTTAATATTTATTTATCAAGAAATTGTAGCACAAATTTTATGAGAGGTAAATATCTGTAAAAAAAACTGATAAAAATAGAGCTGATAAATAGAAATCTAAAAAAGAGAAACATATTTTGTTAAATACTAGGTTAAATTTCGGAGTTAAAATATTTTCCAACAATTAAATTTCCGAAATTATAAAATTGTTAAAATTTTAAAATGAAGAATTGGAAAATTTTCGACATAAAAATTTCCAAATTATAAAATATCAGAACTAGAAAATGTAAACAATAAAAAATTTCTTGGTTCATTAAGTATCATTTATTATGAATAAAAGACTCAAATATTTTATATCATAGAAACAAAATTTTCAAAGTTTTTAAGAATTACTGTTTCAATTAGAAATAACAATAATTAAAAAAAATTTATTTCTGGATGAACAATTTTGTTTGGAAATGTGCATAGTATAATAACGAATTTCATTTTTAAAGATTAAATTTTTAATTTAAAAAAAAGAAACTTAGAGAAAAATCAGTGCTGAGTGGAATTTTGCAAGATTTGTCCGCACATGTGTTAAAATTTATTTTTCTATACAATCGTTATACATTTATAGTTATTTTTATTTAAACAATAATGTTTAAAAACCAATCAAATTAAAAATATTTTCTTTAGTAAAAATATTTCATCATTGTATTTTCAATCAATTTATAATATCTATTAAAAAACTACTTTTTAAATTGTTTCAATTCAGAAATTGTCAAGTTCGGATATTTTATGACTCGGCAATTTTTTGTCGGAAATTTTATCATCCGGGAATTTTTTTTAATCAGAAATTTTATAGTATGAGGAATTTTATTTTATTTTTTTGATTTTTTAGTCGTCCCTCATAATCTTGAAAATTTTTTGTACTTTTTGCTTCTTGAAAAAAACTAAAAACCAGTTCAAAACGCGTCGATGATTAATTATAAAAAATAAATTTAACATTTATGCTAGTAAAGCAAGTTTTTCTTTTACTTAATATACTTTTTTGTACGCCTGAAAATAGATTCGACTGAGTTTCCATTTACCTGTACCTGTAATAAAATTCGTTCATTTATCCTAGCGAAAATTGAAATGATTTTTTGTTTTGAAAAATTAACTTTAACAGATTATCTCAAAAGATGTTAAAATATTTTAAAATATTTTTAAAATTGTCAAATAAAAACCTGAAAGATTTACAGGCATTTTTTAAAATTTTTCAGAATTAAAAAAGGCAGAAAAAATTTGAATCAGTAGAAGGCTTGGAAATTCTGAAAAGGTTGAAAAAGGAATTATCTTAAGATTCGTGTCAAAATTTTCAATTATTTTTTAATTTTGAAAAAGAACTCTAAGAGAAAATTAAAAAGGGTTTTTAAAAACCTTGAAAGAGTTTATAAAGATTTTAAAAAGTGTGTAGAAGCTTTTAAAGCAGATTTTTCAATGTAGAAAGATTAGTTTTTTTAAATCAAGTAAATTTAAGAAATATTTAGAATAATTAAGAAGGTTCAAATAGAATTTAAGACTTCAAAAGAGATTTTTTAGAAATATAGATTATTGAAGATTGAAAAAAAATAGAAGCTTTAAAAAAACTTCAGAATTTTTCAAGAGCAAAAAAAATTTCCTTACAATTCCTGCGAAAACGTAGTAGATTATGAGACATTTTTTTCACATTTTTAATGATTTTTCGAAAATATATGAAATAGTCGAGTCAGTTAAAAATATTCTTAGAAATTAAAGACTTGAAAAAATTCCCGAAAATGTATCAAATATTACTTGATTTCTTCCAAACTTCTAAAAGTCCTAAACATCTTTCAAAAAGACTCGAATTTTCCCTGCTATTTTATAAAGTCCTGTAAAATAGAGAAAATTCCTTCACAGTCTTCTAGATTCTTTTTTAACACTTCTGAAGTATTTGAAAATCTTTTTCAATTTTATCAAAAATCTCATAAAAATTATATTAAACAAACTGAAAATACTAATTTTTTGTTTACAATTCTCAAAATTTAATTTCAGCTCAAAAATAAGTGTTTAAAAAGTTTTACCAAATAAATAGTTATTTTAAATTTTCATATTGTATTATTATTATTAGCAATATTATTTTGTATTCGTAATGATAATGGAAAAAATGTTTTTTTTATTTGTAGAAACTATTTCATCTTAAAACACCTTTTTTTTTTGGAAAATGTCTAATGTTTTTTGTTATTAAACATAATACAGAAAATATTACGTAACGGCGTTGAGTAAAGGGGGTCTAAAGTTTTGTTGCATGAGGAGGGAGGGTTGGAAGAGGTAGAAAATAATGTTGCATAATGTGTGAACGCTTCCTAGCAAGCACTCACAAGCCTATCAACATACGCACAATAGTCAAAACGCGCAACGTGCGCGGTGCCACAGAAAATCGTTCACTGCGCATTTATAGTTTTCAGTGACTAGTCAACAGAATTCTAGAAGCCCGTATTCTTAATTCTTTGATTACTCACTTCCAAAATTTGATTTCACAAACCATATAAAAATTTGTTTATTATCAAATAAAATCTAATACACTTTTAAATACAATGAATAAACTATTTGCTTAAATGCCTTTTCCTTAAAATTATTTGACTGCTACTTCAACTCTAGAAAAACGTTTATTATTCATCAAAAAGGGTTGCTTGGTTTTTGAAATACTCTTTCATGAGAATTAGTAGCCTTTCTCCAGTGACTTTGTTTTTGAAAATGATTTGACTTTTTTTCTACTATTTAATGAAATTCGCTAAAATCTTACCAGACTTTTCTTTCTATCCAGAAGTTATAAAATAGACACTTAAAATTTGAGAAATAATTATTTTTCGTGAATTCAATATCTAAAAAATAGCGTGACACTCTTTTGCCACTTTTTTTACAAATTGATGCTACCATGTATCAAAAGTATTCACAAGAGTTTGAAACTTGAGCACTGCAAGTGTGGTGAGTACTTTCGACATAAATATCGAGCTGTAGTTAATGATGTCTCCAAAGAAGAGCAATACCGTGAAAATTGTGCGATAACGACCTTCTCTTATATCTTTTTAGAGTGAAATAGCGCTTTCCTTTTACCTAGGTACGTATGTACCTAAAGTAAGGAACATGCTTAGATATGAAATTCTTGGTTGCGAGCACAGAGTCAGCACTAAAAAGGGAAGCAGTTTTGCCAACTGGGAAGAATACCTAACGACTAGAAGATGAATCGCGAGTCTGATAAGAAGGCGCTTTTAAAGTCAGTGACCAGAGAAGGGGAAAGGGGTAGGTTAAATAAAGGAGGAAGAAGGGGTGAAGAAGAAAGGGGCAGCGAATGGTCCTCGTTGGCTTTATCAGTCATTTATGATTTCCACTTGCCACAGTTAGATTGTCCTACCCTCGAGCGACATCTTTATACATTGGCGCCTTTACTTCCTTTCTCAACTCCTTTGTTAGCCTTTTCTTTCCTTCATTTCTTTTTTATTGTCCTTCAAACAGAAACCTTCTCAAACATCCTACTTCGTTACCTCCATCCTGACAATATTAGCTGGCTTATCCTACGAGTTTGATGAGCTTCGAGTTCCAGCAACCTTCATTTTCACCCCGTACTCCTGAAGCTTGCAGCATCTTAAAGTGACCGCAGGTAATTTGTCGCTCGAGAGGATTAATTTTACCAAGGGTCGGATTTATCCATCAGAAAGGGGAAATAGGGCATTCCTTATTGGATCAGATTTTCTCCAGGATATTTCAACAGAAAAAAATAGTCAAAATACCACCTATGTGCGTACAAAGAAAGGGTTTTCAGCCTAGTGGGACATTAATTTAGTCGTTAAAATCTCCTCTTTCCGACCATTTGCGATAACCTACCATCCCCTCCAGCTATTTCTACCTATATATCACTTTCCTTAATCCTCCTCATCTGCGTGCGTTCCCTACTTTCCCTCACCTCCATTAGCCCCTCCTTGCTCTCTCATCCTACTTTTCTACTCTCCTTACCTTTCTTTTTCTTTCCATATAACCATCCCCTACCCTATTTTTCTCTTCCTCGCCTCTTCACCCTCTCCTCTACTTAACCTCTGCTCACTCCCTCTAAACACCCTCCACTCCTCTACTTCTCATTCCAACGTTTCCCTGAGTTCCCCTTTCTTTATTTTTTTTACCTCTTCTCCATTCCTTTACTTTCCTTCCATGAAAAATTTACGATAGATGGACAGATAAACACCCGACTGTAACTATTAGGGTTTCGACATGGTGCTGCAAAACTTCAAAGAAAATAGTCAAAATAGGCTTGACGTATCTATATAAAAGGGTTTTGTAGCCTATTGAAATGTTTGGTTGGTCGTTTTAATATTTCCTCTCTCCCCCTTACTTCGCTTACAATCCCCTATCGCCCCCTCTTCTCTCTTCTATCCTGTCCTGTATTATCCTATCCAGTCATATCTTATCATTCCCCCCATTTAATCCCTAAACCCTCATCTACACTCATCCTACTTCCTATACTCCCTCTTATACTTCTGCTATACTTCCCCTATCATCACTTCCTCTACTTTCCTACCCCTCACTTTTCTCACATCCTTTCCCCACGTCACCCGTCACTTCCTCTTATTCTTTTTCATTTCTATACTTTGCCTCTCCTTACTTTTCCTCCTTATTTTCCAGGGAAAGAAAGTATGACGGGTGGACGGGCGGATTGACAGACGAAATTTGACGAAAAATATTAGGGTTTCTGCCCGGAACTAGGAAACCCTAAAAATTTGAGCATTTCAAATTTGTCAATCATCTTTACAAGGAGATGATTAAAGTTGTAAATTTTTTAAAATTTTAATAATTCCCTACTGCGAGAGTCGGAAGCCAATTTTTTTTTTTCAGTTACATGACCCATCAAATAAAGTTTTGAAAATGAGACGCATCATGAGACGGCAGAAAATCTGTACCACTCTTGTTTAGTACATATAATAATTGCCTTTCTACTTGAAGAATTTTTTACCACCTTAAAACATTTTCAACAGCTTAAAATTAAAAAAAAAGGATGAAGATTTCAAAAGATGAATTTCTAACTGTTGAAAACTTAAGAAAATTAAAATTGAAAATATCATCAGTTGAAAATTCTTTTGTTATAAATTCTTTTGTTCCTAATTTTTCTGTTCGAAATTAAAGAAAATTAAAAATGAATGTTTCTACGGTTGAAAATTGGTAAAAATTGAATTTTTAACATTTGAAAATTTCATTTTCACTGTTCTTTACTCTTCAGCAGATTAATTTTCAAGGGCTAAAATTTTAAGAAAATTAAACTGTTAAAAATTGAGGCAAATTCATAATAAACAATTAAAGAAAAATTAACTGTTAAAAAATAAAAAATAAAATAAAATTTTCAACAGTTAAAAATTAAAGGAAACTTATATTTGAACTTTTAACGGTTAAAAATTAGTGAAAATTAAAAATTAAATTTTCAACTTTTTAAAGCCTAATTTTCAATTTTCCTTATTTTATAACAGATAAATTTTCAAGTGTTAAGAGTTGAAGAAAATTCAACTGTTGAAAATTCAAGAAAATTTCAAATTAAAGATATTTTAAATGTAGATAAAAGAAGAAAATTAAACCCTAAATTTTCAACCGTTAAAAATTTAAAAAAATTAATATTTAAATTTAAATATGAAAAAATTTTGAATTAAAGAAATTTTAAATGCAGATAAAAAAAGAAAATTAAACCCTTAATTTTTAACATTTAAAAATTAATGAAAATTGATATTTCAATTTTGATTAATTGGAAGTTGGTGAAAATTGAATAATCAACTTTATAAAATTTTATTTTTACTTTTCTTCACATCTTGACAAATGAATTTTTAATTGCTTAAAAATAAAAAAAGTCGACTGTTTAAAATTAAAGAAAATTGAAAATTGAGAATTGAAGTCAATTCAACTATTGAAAAATAAAATAAAAATCTCAATAGTTGAAAAATAAAGAAAATTTATATTTGAATATTTATTGGTTGAAAATTAATGAAAATTTAAAATTAAACATTCAACTTTTAAAAATTTAATTTTCTTTGCTTTTAACAGACAATTTTGTAAGCGGTTAAAGTTAAAGAAAATTCAACTGTTAAAATTTTTTTTCAATTTGAGCTTAAGAAATTTCAAATGTAAATAAAAAAAATTAAACCCTAAATTTTTAACGGTTGAAAATTTAAGGAAATTAATATTTTAATTTTTAACACTGGAAAATAAAAGAAAATTGATATTTAAATTTCCAACGGTTTGAAATTAATAAAAATTCTAAATTAAGTCTTTCACTATTTAATATTTTAACAATCAAAAATTGGACTGCCTAAAATTTAAGAAAATTAAAAACTGAAGTTTTAACCTTTGAAAATTTAGGAAAATAGAAAATTAAATTTTATACCTTTGAAAACTCAATTTTCAATTTTTTTCAGTTTTTAGCAGATGAATTAGTTTTTGAAGTTGAAGGAAATTGAAAATTTAATAAAATTAAAAATCAAAGTTTCAACGGCTGAAAATTAATAAGAATTAAAATTTTAACAATTGAAAATTTGAACAGTTGAAGATTTGTCTTAGCTGATTCCGTACATAAAATTTGATTTTATCTATTGTAAATATGAATTTTTTTATAAAATGTCTTTAAATAATGAATAGTTGTTGCCACTTTGCAAAGTATAGCAGAAAAGACTCATCGGAATGACATCGCCAGTTGATTCCGCAAACAAAATTCAGCCAATTTATGGAAAAATCGCCAAACTGTAAATTTGTTCATAAACATTGTTTAATAATTAATAATTGTTGTCAACTTGCATAATATCATAGTAAAGAGTCATCGGGAAGACAACCCTAATTAATTGCGTAAACGAAAATTGAGCTTATTTATTAAAAAAACGACAAACTGTGGATTTATTTATAAAAATTGTTTAAATAATAAATAATTGTTGTCAATTTGCAAAGTATCATATCGAAGAGTCATCGGAAAGACATACCTAGTTAATTCCGTAAACAAAAATTGAGCCTATTTATTGAAAAGTTGCAAAACTGTGAATTTTCTTATAAAAATTGTTTTAACAATCACAAAAAATTATCTGTTCCTGATAAATAGTAATCAAACAGTTAAACCTCTTTTATTTTATACGATTTTATAACACAGTTTCAAGATCTTCTTTGATCCATCTAAATGTCTCAAAAGAAATGGCACTTGGAAAAAGTTAAAAAATAAAAAAATTTCAATCTTGTTATTGAATAAAAAAATTCTAAGAATAACACATTTGCTTCTTGTTATTGAATAACAAATTTCTCATTTTGTATTTGTTTTACAGAACAATAAAAACAACCTGCAATACCGATCGGATTGAAAGTAATAATATTTAATAGTTTCTTGCATGTATCACTTATCAGAAAACTAATGACACGTTTGCTCCTTCTGTGATGCCTTAATTATTTACGGCATTTAGTATATTTTGGTCATGAATTATGTTTTTTTATTATGATTGCATGATCTGATATTGTTTTTTTTTTTTGTCCAAGCATCAAATTTTTATACTGTAAGTATTGCCATTATTGTTAAAAACTTTATATGCCTGCCAGCGAATCTTCCATCCTTTCGTTGTCAAAACTGTTTTTTTGCATAATTGTTCCTTTACAATGTCAATTTTCAAGATTTTGGTAAGCAGCACTTTCTTTATGATAATATAGATTTATTTAAAGCAGAGTAGAATCAAAATTGTTAAATAATAGCAATGTTATGAGCAAAATCACATTTGCCCCACCGGTCGACACTGACCCTCCTTTATACCCTACATACTTTTATGTGCGTACTTTCTAACTGATAATCAGAAACTTATTTCCCAACCCTCTCGAAAAATTTTTGTCTCTTGACTTTTTGTTCCATTACGAGAACCATTATCGTTATTACTGTCATTATCAGCAGTATCCCTCGCTCAGTTGGTTTTTTCTTTCCGGATTCGAAAGTAGACTCTAAAATAAAATCCCCGCTACAGAGAAGGGTTTTGCTCATCCTGACAAAAGAGTCTTCTTCTTACTTTTTACTTCTTCTACTTTCTTATTGAAATCCCATGCGAATTTTCGAACTTTGGCAACTTTTTTTGCTACAATGGGTATCGAACAATGAATTGTATCTTACCTCAGAGAGGCGCATGCAATAGCAATGAAAGGACACTCTAAGCTCGCCCTTTCTGTCACATTTTTTTCTTATCGGCACACAAACTTGTCGACAAAAGAAACTGGTCTGCCGGCCAATCGTCAACCGAAACTTTCGCACCACTGCCGCCATTGTTCCACTTCCCTACCCTAACCTTTGGGGGGTTTCTTCGCCTACTTCCGGTTATCGCTGGACCTAATAACTGATGCAAATATTTTCCTTCTCTCTGGCAAGAAAGAACCTTCAGATGATGAATCAAGCTTTGTGTTCAAAGAAAAAACTTGACAAGAAGAAAATTGGTTGTCTTTTTTAACTTTATCCCTTTGGGGTTTCATTCTTAATGATAACTTCCCCTATGTTAGTCGCCATACCGAAAAAGTTGATTAACTGCACAAGCAGAGTACAAATTATATTTTACAGGACCTGATTGGTTAGATACTGAGTGTATATGACTTTGAGTAGCTGTTTTCAGTTTGTTCTTTTAAATTTTCTGTAATTTTGTTAATCGCAATTTCCAAATAAGGAATTTCAATTTTAAACATTTATATCTAAAAAAAAATTCAAATAACAAATTATTTTTTTGATGATTAAGGCTACAATTCTCGTGCTAACTTTTTGGACAAATGAACTCATTGACAAAAACTTGGAATATCTTAATTATTATTTTAGCTTTGATATTAAAGCAATCTTTTTAATTTCTGCAGGGTTCTTATAAAAACTGGAAAGCTTTGAATTATTTCAAAAAATATTTCAAAGTTTTAGAAGTTTTGAAAAGATTCTATATCAGTTAAAATTTAAGAATATTTTTAAAAAATTTTAACAAATGAAGATTTTTAAAGAATTTAAAATAAAATTTGTAAGCTTTTTAAGGATTTAAAAAGGTTTCAAGATATTTGTTTTTGTTACGTTTCCACACAAAATTGAAACTGTTTTTTTATTTTAAAAAAAAGTAATAATAAGAAAATATGTTTCAATATTTTCAAACATTTTGAGTAATTTCCTAAAATTCCGTCATAGAATTTAGAAAATTGAGAAGCAAAAATTAGCAAGATCACAAAATTTTAGAGACAATACGAATAAGCTTAAGAGATATTTAGAAGTTATGAAAATATACAACAATAAGTTTTCAATAGAATAACATTTTTTAAAGATTTCTGGACAGATTTTAAATGATCTTTGATCTTACAAACTTTATTTTGGAAAAATATTTAAAAAGATTTTTAAACATTTCAAAATATTTTCAAAATTTTTAAAAAGCAATATGAAGAATTTGAGGCAATTTTCTAATTTTGCAAAAATTTTCAGTTAAAAAAAAAATAATTTTCATATTTTGAAATTTGGAAAGATTTAAAAAATTTTTTTTTTAAACTTAGCTTTTTGAAGATTTCGAAATAATATTATGAAGTTCTATGAAGATTTTGAAAGGTTTCAAAATTTTAAAATTAATTTCTAAATAATATATAAAAATACTTGAAAACATTACAAAAGATTTCCAAAATTGTCGAAAACAAATCTGAAATATTTTATGACAATTTTTGGAATAATTTGAAACAGTATAAAATATTTATAAATTTTTAAATAGTTTGAAAATATTGTTAAACTTTGAAAGATTTTCGAAAATTTATCAAACATTTTTGAAAAATTTAAGCGTTAAAAAGTCCTGAATATCTTTTGACATGATTAAAATTTTTTTGCATTTTCTAGAATAAAAATAAAATTTCTTGAAAATTGGCTTTGATAATTTTTCAACAAATCTGAAATCTTAAAAAATCTGTTTGAATTTTCTCGAAAAACCTCGAGAAATTATAATTATATAACCTTGAAGCAGACAAATAGAGAACCTAAAAAATAAATAGTTTTTTGTAATTTTTATTTTCTATTCAATATTACCTCTCTCTTCAAATTATAATTTGCCTAACTTTTTTTTTCTTGAGTGAAAAATCTTTTTGATTGGAAATACAACAATAATGTTAAAAAATCGTCCTTTTGGTTTGAAAATTCATCTCATCTGGTAAAAATTAAATCTTTGAAATTCAACTCTTTTTAATAAAAAACTAATATATTCCTTACTTTCAATATGAAAATTATATTTTTCTTCAAGATTTCATCTTTTTTGTTGAAAATTCAACTTCTAAGTTCAAAGTTAAACTCCTTTCCTTTTTGAAACTTTGATGTTTAGAAGTATTGAAAAAATAAAAAAATAATTTTGAACATAAATTGATTTTCAAAAATGTGAAACATAATGTACATTTTTGAAGAATTAGAATAAAAAACTTTGAAGCTCTTTAAGAATTTTGAAAGTTTTCAAGAGAATATTCTTTTAAGCTTTCTAGAAAGATTGAAATCATTTTTCATTCTATAAAATTTATTTTAAGAGAATATTTAAAAAGATTTTAAAACATTCCAAAAGATTTGCAAAATTTTCGAAAATTAATCTGGAAGATTTTAAGAGAAATTTAGCAGTAATTCGAGTCAGTTTAAAATATATTTACGAATTCAGAAGTTTTGAAGAGATAAAAAATATTTTAAAACTTTGGAAGATTTTTGAAACTTGATTAAAGAATTTTTTATTTTTTCGAAGCGTCAAAAATTCCTAAATATCTTTCAAACTGACTTAAATTTGTCGTTAAATTGTGTAAAAGCCTGTAAAATAAAAAAATCTTAGACATTTTCTAGGTATTTTTTGACATACATATTTGAAATTTTCAAAAATTGTTTTGAATTTTCTCGAGGAACTAAAATCAAGCAATTACAGTTTCACCTTTTTTTCAAATATTTTATTTTGAGTTTTTTTCTTAAATTTATTATAATAAATGATGGCTCTATTTTCGTCAATTTTATGAACCATTTAAAAATCAAATTTATTTTAATACAATACTGATAATATTTTAGAAAACAAAATAAACCGACATTCATGAAGATTCAATAAAAATTATGAGTTTTTCTCCTAAAGCGAAAAAATTTTTTAACAACAAATGCTAATTAAACAGTGACAGTTTTAGCTATTTTTAATACTATAATATTTTTTAATGTTATAATATTATATTTCAATTAATAATTTAATATTAAATGTTTTAAGATTCAGTGGTGAAGCTAAAACTTTTATAATTAAATAACTAATTATATTTAAGACCAGGTAATAATTATCCGATCCCTACGTTACCGACATAATTTTGCGCAAGGAATTACGTCAACATTAATTGCGATATCGAGTTAAAATTTTACAAAATTAATTAAAAGACATTAAGGACAGTTTTGTATGGTCTAAAATTTTTGGACTTGCAAAAAAATTCAATTTTTATAAATTTTTTTGTATTTACAGATATTTAGTGTAACACAAAGGTTCCGAAGTGCTTTCTATATAATTTTACAAATTTTCAACTTAATATCTCGATCCGTTTGAACGTAAGTTGTTGCAAAAGCAATGTCGGTAAGGTAGGAATCGGATAAGTGTTGCAAGCCCTTAATTGTTAATATTTGAGAATATTTCAAAGAAAAAAATAAGCCAAAAATGAAAAAGATTCAATCAAAATTACGTTTTTTACCCCAAAGCGAAAAAAAATCAAATAACTAATGCTAATTAAATATTTAGAGTTTAAATTATTTTTTTGACATTAAATATGGACTGAAACTTTAATTGTTAAATAACTAATTACATAATCAAATTTATCCAACCAAAGAAAATCTTAAATAAATAATGCTAATTATAAAATTACAGAGTTAACCTTTTTTTAAACATGTCTTTTTCATTTTGAAGTTTTGTCATTGTTTTAAGTGGTTACAAAAATATTACGAACTGTAGTGTTTCGTTCAATTCAAAGTAAAATCTTAAATAATTTTTTTTAATTTTCTTGATCTCATTTTAAAGATAAATTTCTATAGGCCCGCAGAGTAATAATTAATTAACATTAAAATTTTTCCTGATTGCGTGTTCTTAGATTAACTGACTTTAACTTTTTGCACGATTCAATAAAAAATTTGTGAAATTTGACTTATATGTAAGTTATAGCGATTATACAGAAATTTACGTTCAAACTGAGTACAAGAACTTAAAATTTTTTATTCTAGATTTTATTTTAAATTACGGTAAACATTACAATTTGAAATATTTTTTCAATAGCTTTTTTAAAAAAATGAAAAAATTATTTCACCTTGGGTTTGCTTTATTCATAATTTAGATAGCTTTCAACCAATATTTAAGATCAAATATTGCAACTCTGAAGTAATCAAAGTTACAATAAATATTAAATAAAACTATTTTTTTTTTAAATAGCTGAAACTATCTTTGTTAGATATCTGATTTAATAATCAAATTTATCCAACTAATATGCTACTAATATTTTAAAGAACGAAATAGCTCTATAAGGATGAAGACTGAAACAAAATTCCAATTTTTTTTAAACAAAAGAAAATCTCAAACAGTTCATCCTAATAAAATAATTACATTTTTGGCTACTTACTGTTTAAATATTGCATGTCGATTGTGTTTAAATTAGTTACGTTTTATATTGTCTATTTTTATGAGATCTCATACTTTTAAAAATGTGTTTCTCGACAAAAAAATGTTTCAATTTGTAACATTTTGTCGTTAAGTTATTTGAATTATACAGAAATCCATCTTTCAAGTAAATCTTTTTTTATTTTTTTTAACTGATATTTTCATTTAAATGTTATTTAACATTAAAGAAAATATCACTGAGCTATTCCCGCAGCAGCTTTTTAAAACATTGACAAAATGATTTCACCTTCGGCTAGTTTTATTCACAATTTAGATACAGCTTCCAATCTATATGAGTTAAAATAATATTCACTCCTAACTGATAAAATTAACAGTTCAAAATTACCTTCAACCGTAGGCAATGTGGATCTTAAATAACATTTAAGTTTTGAGGAGGACATTCTCTCCTTGGAGAACTGGCAATTCAACGAAAATGAATAATAGTTGGATAAAATCATATTTTATGAGTGAGTATAATTGAAATGTGTAGGAACCAGAACGGGAAATATATAATTGGTAGTAATTGAACTACTTGCTCGTAGAAATTCGTTAAAAGGAATAAAGCTTCATATGTCAAGCCGCAGCAGAGGAAATTACAAGGGTGACCTGTTTGAAATT
>JAUELO010000087.1:3961317-3971372 GCA_032357855.1 Amphibolips quercusostensackenii | reverse complement strand
GCTGATCAAGCAGTACGAGCGACTAGAGACTATAAGCATAGACAAGAGGATCCTAAACGGAGACGCGTATTGCAGTAAGTCACGGAAATGCCAAATTAGGAAGGTTAGGAAGTTGGTCGAGCAGGCGTGAATGTTTGGCATTTTAATGAGGAAGCTAGCGTTTAGAGATTATGCTTTAGCCATGCGTTGACAGTGCACATTTATGTGTCACATGCCTACGTGTTAGAACGATAATTATCTCGTTTACGTGTTTGTGTGTGTGTGTATATCTGTGTGTACATATGTGGGCGACACGCGTCGTGTCAACTGCAGGACGCACGTGAATTCCCGCAAATGTACAACAGATTGAGGTAAAATGGTAAACTGCAATTGCGCGGATGAATTTCAAGTAGGAGAGAGAATGGTACCTTTTGGTGCACCTGAAGGAAAAAGTTAAATTAAAAGATAAATATAGAACCGTTAATAATGGGAAAATGTGCTTTTAGACAATGAAATGTTTCACACAAACATTAAAAGTTTCATGAAACAATTGAACATTTCATCAGACCAAAGTTTCAGATAATTTTTTTTGAAACACTTTGAATTCCTAACATTTTAATTGAAAGCATCGCAGTTTTAACGAAATAGATCAATTTTGAAGCAAATAGTTGACTTTTCAAACAAAGTGAAAATTAAATTTTCGCCAAGAAGATTGATTTTCTACAAAAAGAGAGGAAGTTACAAGAAAATAGTAAAAATTTTAATAAAACATTTACATTTTCAGCCAAAGTCATGAATTTTTAACTAAAATTATGAATCTTTAACCGAAAAATATATTTTTTATTCAGTCATTGAGCTTTAAACGAAGTATTTGAATCTTCAATAAAAAAAATGAATTTTTAAAGAAAAATGTAATAATTGCTGTTTTAATCAAACATAATTTTAATTTCAAATAAAAAATAATTGAAATTTAAAAAAAATTTCCAAAAAATTCTTGAATCCTCAACAAAAAATATGAATCTTCAATCAAGAATTTACCGAAAAACAACAATTTTCAACAAAATAGTTACATTTGAACCAAATATATGCATCTTGAACCTAAATGATGAATCTTCAACCAAAAAAAGAAATTTCTGATGAAGTAATTGAGCTTTTAACCAAGCAGTTGAATTTTCAATTAAAAAGTTCAATTCTTAATTGAGAAGATTAATTTTCTCACAAAAAAGAGAAATTTTTAACAAAATAGTAAAATTTTTAACAAAAGAGTTACATTTTTAACCTTAGTGATGAATTTTCAACTCGAATTATGAATCTTTAAGAAACAAAAAATTTATTAATGATTTTTGAGTCGAGCTTTTAACTTAGCAGTTGAATTTTCAACCGAAAAAAAATCAATTCTCAATGAAGAAGATTGAATCTCTGCTGAAAAAAAAAATTCTCAACAAAATAGTAAAAATGTTAATGAAAGAGTTACATTTTTAATCAAAGTGATGATTTTTCAACTAAAATTATGAATTATGAACCAAAAACATGAATTTTGTATAATATAATTGAGCTTTTAATCAAGTAATTGAATTTTCAACTGAAAAAAAAAACAAAACAAGAAGATTGATTTTCTATCAAAAAAAAGGAAGTTCCAAGAAAATATTAAAATTTTCAATGAGGCAGTTACGGTTTCATACGAAGTGACGAATTTTTAACTCCAATTATGAATCTTCAACCAAAAATATTAATTTTTTGTTAAATATTTAAGCTTTTGACCAATCAGTTGAATTTTCGACTAAAAAGATCAATTCTTAATTAAGACGATTAATTTTCTATCAGAAAAGAAGAATTTTCAACAAAATAGTAAAATATTTAATAAAACAGTTACATTTTTTACCGATGTGATGAATTTTCGCAAAAAATTATGAATCATCAACCAAAAAATTAATTTTTGATTGAGTAGTTGAACTTTCAACCAAGCAGTTAAATTTTCATCTGAAAAGATCAATTCTCAATCAAGAAGATTAATTTTCTATCAAAAAAGAGGAATTTCTAAGAAAATAGTAAAAATTTTCAATGAAACCGTTATATTTTCAATTAAAATTATGAACCTTTAGCCTAAAAGACCTAAAAGATCAATTCACAACAAGAAGATTAATTTTTCACTAAAAAAGAGGAATTTACAATAAAATAGAAACATTTTTTAATAAAACAGTTACATTTTTAACCAAAGTGGTAAATTTTCAACTTAAATTATTAATCTTGATCCAAAAAAATTGATTTATGATTAAATAGTCGAGCTTTCAACCAAGTAGTTTAATATTCAACCGAAAGGATCAAAATAGTAAAACTTTTAATAAATTAATTACATGTTCAACCGAAGTGATGCGTTTTTAACTGAAATTATAAATCTTTAACCGGAAGAATAAATTTTTGATTAAATATTTGAGCAGCTCACTGATTAGTTGAATTTTTAACTTTGAAAAATCAATTTTCAATTAAGAAGATTAATTTTCTACCAAAAAAGAGTAACTTGCAACAAAATAGTACAATTTTTAATAAAAGAGTTACATTTTTAACTAAAGTTATGAATTTTTAACTAAAATTATGAATCTTCAAAAAAATATGAATTTTTGATTAAGTAATCGAGCTTTTAATCACGCAGTTAAATTTTTAACTGGAAAGATCAATTCTCGAGCAAGAAGATTAATTTTCTACCAAAAATAGTAATTTTTAACAAAATTGTTCAATTTGTTAATAAATAAGTTACATTTTCAACCGAAGTTGGGAATTTTTAACCAAGATTATGAATCTTCAACCAAAAAAGTTTATTTTTGATCAAGTAATTAAGCTTTTAATCAAGTAGTTGAATCTTCAACCAAATCAGAAGCATTCTCAATGAAAAATGTAATAATTGCTATTACAATCGAAAATGATGTTAATTTAAAATAAAAAATAGTTTAATTAAAAAAAAAAGAATTTTCAACAAAATTCTTGACTTCTCAACGAAAAAGATGAATTTTTAACCAAGAAGATTAATTTTCTGCCAAATAACATAAATTTTTAACAAAATAGTTACATTTTCAACCAAATATATGAAATTTGAACTAAAATGATAAATCTTCAGACCAAAATGTTAATATTTATCAAAGCAGCTTAACTTTGAATCAGGTAGTTGAATTTTTAACCCAAAAAGATTTATTCTCCAAGAAAACTATAATAATTTATGTTTAATATTTAAGCAACAAAATATTTTAATTTTTTATTGAAAAGAGTGTAATTCAGCCAAAAAAGAAGAATAAAAAAAATTAAATCTTTAACAAAAACTAATGTTTAAATCCGTAAATTTGAGTCACATACCCTTTTACCAATTTTAATCAGGGACTGATAAATTAGTAAGTTTTACTAATTTATCTTTAAAAAATAACTGATTTATAGCTGAAATTCAGTCACTAATTGATTTTAGTAAAAAACTATTATAATGTCAAATGTATAGAGAACCACACAGTTGCATTTTGAACGGATAAAGATGAAATTTAATTCAATAATTTTACTAAAATCGATTATTCACTCAAGAATTAACAAAAATTTCAAAAAAAGGATTGAATTTTCAAACCAAAACGACGAATTTTATGCAGAACAGATAAACTTTCTGCTCGAAATTATAAATTTTTAACGAAAAAAAAAACCAAATAAATGAATTTTCCACCAAAAGATTAATTTTCTACCAAGGAAGAAAAAATTTTAACAAACAAGATACATTTTCAACCAAAAAGATTAATTTTCAAATTATGTAATGAATCTTGAACAGAAATAGTTTAATTTTTGATTAAAGAAATAATTTTCATAAAAAAACGGATTGTCAACAAAATAGTTACATTTTTAACCAAACAGATAAAATTTTAACTTATGTGATGAATTTTCAACTGGAATAGTTAAATTTTCAGTAAAAAATGTAACTGTTGACAAAAAAAACGATTTTTTTAACAAAATAGTTCAATTTTCTACCAAAAGCTGGTATATATAATTATTAAGTTGATATATATATATATATATATATATATATATATATATATATGTATAATTTTAAAACAAAAAAGATTTTTTGTTCCAGAAAGTGAAAAAAATGTCTACTAATATAAAACACAAATTTTGTACAACACAGTGAAATTTTAAACAAAAAAAGTCCATTTTTCACCAAATAGTTGAATCTTCTTTAAAAGCAGTTAAATTTTTCATTAAAAAAGAAGATTTTTGAACAAAACAGTTGAGTTTTCAACTGAAAGAATGACTTAACAAAATTGCTGAAGTTTTAACAGTAAAATTTGATTTTTAAACAAATAATTGAATTTTAACTGAATAATTGAATTTTTAATGATAAAAGATTAATGCATGAATTTATAGTCAGAAATCGAAAAGTGTGCAGTGGAAAATTAACTTTACTTTCTGATAAGCTCTCAGGTTGAGAATTTAACTACTTTCTTGAAAATCTCTTTTTTTCTTCAAAATTAAATTTTTTAACCAAAAATTGTACTTGTCTATTTTTGGTTGAAATTTTATCTTTTTTAGTTGAAAATTCAACTAGTTGGTTGAAGATTCATGTATTTTATTGAAAATTCGTCTTTTTTGGTAAAAACTTCATCTCTTTTGTAAAAATTTTATTTTTTTGGTTAAAAATGTAACTATTTAGTTGAAAAATAACCTGTTTTGGTTGAAAATTTAACTAATTCGTTGAAAATTCGTCTTCTTTGGTTGAAAATTTAACTACATACTTAATTGAAAGTTGAAGTACTTTTTTAAAATTGCATTTTCTGTTGCAGATTCATAATTTGAGTTAAAAATTAGTCTTTTTTATTAAAAATATATCTTTTTTTTATGTAAAAATTTTTATTTTTGGTAAAAAATTTACGTATTTCGAATAAAATTCGTCTTTTTTGGTAGAGAAAATTAATCTTCTTGGTGAAAAATTTAACTATTTAGCTAAAAATTCAAATATTTGGTTAAAAATTCATTTTGTAGTGAAAAATTGAACTGTTTGGTTATAAATTTATCTATCTTGTTAAATATGCAATATTTTGACTTGAAAAGTTAGGAATTTGAACCGTTTCAAATTGAATTTAATAAAGTTTCTACATTAATTATATTCAAAAGAATTGATTTTTCTATTTTCGTGGAAAGTCTCCTTATTTCTTATTTCATAAAGGGGGGCAGAGTTGACTTTGAATAAAAAGTATTTATTTTCTAATTATCAGGAATCCGGACGAAAGTTAAGTGTCATGCTCTGATCTTTGCCAATTATTTTAGTAAATTCACGATATTTTTTTTAAAACGTATCCAAAGTATTCTTCTTAATATGTGTAAAACATAATTGCGACATAATTTAGCTAAATTGTTTTTAATTTTTAAATATCCAAAAGTTCTTCTTAATTTTTTTTAATCCCTGCTATTATTGTAGATCCAAGTTGTTAAAATCAGCGTACATAACATTCTAGAGAAACTCGTATGCTGCAGAATATTTTACAAACAACTAAAATAATCTCAAACTTATTCAGGTATTCCAAAACAACACAGAACTTGATGAAAATGTTGGGTATTACAAAATTTAATAATAATAGTCGCATTATGAGTTTCGAAATTTATCAATTATAATTTCAGATAAAAATAATTGTAATGAATTCCATGCACAAATTCCAGAAAGACTATCTGTTTTTTTATTAATTTCATACGTATACATTTTTTTAATTTCTCACATTCTCATCCTAATGAGAAGGTATTGGTTTTATGTAAAATTTTACTTAGTCGATTTTTATAAAATCTTTGTTTTAATATTTTATAAAATAATTTTTTTACGATGGTATGTATGCCTGTCGGTATATCTGTATCCTGTAGGCACGATAACTTTTGAAAAAATGATCAGATTGAATTGAGCTTTGTCAGACTGTTTTTAGGTCTAAAGAAAAAGGACAAGTTTATTAGCCAGCTATTTTGGATAAAAATTCAAAAAGTAAGAGCATTTTCAAAATTTTTGAGAACATTCTTTTCCAAGATTTGAATATTCTATGTACGGCTACTTATAGTACTCGGAAAATTAAATAATATATTTTTACGACTTTCTTTCACAAAAAGAAAATTATTAGAGTTATAGCATTTTCAAAATTAAAAAAAAATGATTATTTTAAGCCGAACATCGCAGATCATAAAAAAAGTCAAGAGAATAAAAATGTTTCTTTTTAAAATCTCTACCAGATTACTGTAACAACTTTTTGAATTTTCTTAAATAATCAATAATTTGAATTTTCAATCGCACAAAAAATAATAAAAAATCGAAAATTCAACTTTGAAAATTCGTCTCTTCTGATTAAAATACAGTGATGTTTTATTTCAATTAAATTTTTGTTTGTGAAATATCAACTATCATACTTTTTATTAAAAACTTATCTTTTCGGGTTGAAATTTGAACTCCTTGGTTTAAGGTTGAACTACTATATGGAAAATTCATTTGTTTAGTTAAGCATTGATAATTTCAATTGAAAATTTAACCGTTTGTAGGAAATTAACTTTTTTGTTAAAAGTCTATACTTTCGGGGTGAAAATTCAACTGTATTGTAAAAAATTCGCTATTCTTCCTTAAGAATTCAACTACCTGTATTTTAACGAAAATTTAACTATTTAACTACTTGGTCAAAATTGTATGCATTTTGTTGAAAATTCATCTTTTTAAGTAAAAAATAACTTTTTTAATTGAAACTGCAACTGTTTGGTTGAAAATTACGGTTTTGGTTGGGAATGCAACTATTTTCTTTAAAATTCGTCTTTTCTCGCCAAATTTAATTGCATTTTTTTTTTTTTTTAAATAAAATCTTTTTCTATTGAAATATCTACTGATATATTTTTCATTGAAAAATTATCTTCTTAGGTTATAAATTTAACTCTTTCAATGGAATTTCAACTACATTCTTAAAATTTTATTTGGTTAACGTTTTATAATTTTAGTAGAGATTTCGTCTCTTTGGTTAAAAATTGAACTACTTTGTGGAAACTCCCTTTTTTTTAAAAAAAAAATATTGAAATTTGGGCTATTTGGTTAATAATTAACTTTTTTGTTAAATTTCATATTTTCGGGTTTAAAATATTTATTATGTTGTATAGAAAATTCGTCTTTTTGTCCTGCAAATTCAACAGTTTGGTTGAAAATTCAACTATGTGGTAGAAAATTCAACTGTTTTCTAGAAGATTTGTTTTTTTATTGAAAACAGATTTTGTCAAATAAAAATTTAACTACTTCGTTTTGTGTTAAAATTTTTTTAAATTTAGAAATGCAACGTTTTGTTTAAAAATTCATTTAGTTTGTTACAAATTCGTATTTGGTAGAAAATTAATCTTCCTAGTTGAAAACTCAACTATTTTGTTAAAAATGTATCTATTTTGTTGAAATTCGCTTTTTTGGTCAAAGAATAATTTTTTTAGTTGAAAATGCAACTATTTGGTTAAAAATTCATCTATTTTGTGGAAAATTCGTCCTTTTTAGTGACAGATTAATCTGCTTGGTTAAAAATTGATCTTTTTCGTTGAAAATGTGAACATCTGATTGAAAATTAAACTCTTCTGTAGAAATCTCGTCTTTTTAGCTTGATAATTACACCTTTTGGTTCAAAAATGTATTTTGTTGAGAATTAGTCTTGTTTAGCAGAAAGTTAATATTTTTAGTTGAAAATTCTATTTTTTAAATATTTTTTCTTCTTTATTGACTACAAAATTTTTATTTGTTGCTTTAAAGAAACATTGGGCTAGTGATCCCAAATTTTAGAACTACAAAGCACTTCGTTTTTTTGAAATTAAAATATTTATTTCAAAATATCAACTATTATATTTTTTATTGAAAATTGATATTTTTCGATTAAAAATTCAACTCGTTGGTTGAAAGTTGAACTAGTTTTTTAAAAATTCATTTTCTTGATTGAAGATTTATAATTTTAGTGAAAAATTCAACTTCTTGGTTAAAGTTGAACTATTTTATTAAAAATTCATTTTTTGCCTAAAGATTTACAATTTTAGTTGAAAATTCAACCGTTTGGTTACAAATAAACTTTTTTGTCAAAAACCCATATTTTTGGCTTGAAAGTTGAACTGTTTTGCTCAAAATTTTACTATCTAGTCGAAAATTTAGTTTTTGGATAAAAATTTGACTGTTTTGTAAAAAATTTACTTTCCTAAATTGAAACTTATTTTCTTTAAATGAAAATTTAACTATCCAACTGCTTGGTTGAAAATTTATGTATTTTGTTGAAAATTCGTCTTGTATAGTAGTAAAAAAACCTTTTTTTTGTTGAAAATTCGCAACAATTTCTTTCAATATTAAACTACTTTTTTTATTTATAAGAAATAGTAAAATTTCAATAAACCCCCCCCCCTCCAATCTTCTTGCATTATTTGGGGATGACCCCTAAATAAGTTCACAAAAAAATTTAATCAATAAAAAAATTACCCTAGATAGAGAGTTTGTGGGAAGGGGGCGAAATTTACAGATCCTTACAAAGGGGGTTAAGTGGTTAAAAATTTTAGAAAAAAATCTAAAAATAAGGTCTGATAATGAAAAGGCTCAAATTCGTGAAGGAAATTAAAATTCCTTAAATATTTATGTACCTGGTGTACAAATGAAGGTTCCGCGGTCTAAACCTGTTGACTGACATTTCAGAAATTTTACACGACCAAGGAAAATCGTCCTTATTTTTGTAATTTTCAATATTTTTTTAAGCCGTAAAATGTTTTTTGTTCATTCACTAGAGAAAAATAATACACGTCAGTTTTATAACATTTAAATAAAAATCGAACATTATATGACAAGTGGAAGCTATACATATGTTATCTCCAAGGGGTCCAGCGGTCTAAGCCGTGTGCAGCGGTCTAAACCTGTTATCTGCAGTATTCTACAGCTTCCCGCGCTTCAATGTGCATTTTTCTGCGTTGTTTTTCGAGTTGTGGGTAAGTGTTATACGTCAAAATGTGTGGAATCACATGCGGAAAATATAGATGTGCTTGCAAAAAATTTAAAATAGTTTATTGCAAAAGTTTGCTGATTGTTAGTAAACCACAAATAACTTTCGACACACACATACACTTAAATACACACACACACACACACTGAAATGTATCTCACTGCCCTATTCTACGAGTAAAGTGAGCCGACTAGAGAAAAAACACGGATTTCCCATAAGACGCCATGAGCAGTGAACAGGTTTAGACCTCGGACCTATGCTGTAGATGCCAAAACGCGAATTTCGAAAACCCATTTAAAAATAATAAATGGAATTTTGACGTTTCATTTCTGGGATATTAACTGCATATAAAAAATTTTCCAGAAAATACAACAACAAAAAAACAATTTAAAAAAAAGTCATTTAACAGGTTTAGACCGTGAAACCTTCAAATTTTCAAATTGATTTCTCAAATAGTGAGGGAGGGGGTCGACTGCTCCAAATCAAATTATTTTTTTGGATCAACGCTTATCCAAGATTCATTCATTTTCTTATTGTCTGATTACGGATAATTTTTTTCAGTATTTTATAGCACAATGGTACTACATTAAAATTTACCTTTAAATGATACTAAGAATATGTTATGAGGATATGAATGAATTAATTAATTGTCAGTTAATATAATAACTCAATTAAATGTTTAAACCTTCCATAATTACCTTAATTCATGGGATAGGTTTATTCTAGTAGAATTTCTAGAACGCTCATTTGAATATGCACTGAGAATATCTCGCAGCTTCTCAAGGATAATACAATAATCCTGCGATAATAGGTGGTTTCTATGTGAGGTGCCATCCAACGGTTAATTTGCCATTTCCTCTGAAGCCTGCTGTTGAGCGATGAACTTCCATTCATATGCTCAACATTATGAATGCCTTTGTAAAAAATATTTTTTTATTTGGCATTAGGGTTTGTAGTATTTTTTCTGTATTTGATTTTTTTAAATTGATTTTTTTTAATCATATGAAAGCTAACGCGTTTCGTCCCGGACTGACTCACTGGGCTCATCAGGAAGGCTCATTAGTAATACTGTATATTGATTGGCATTAGGGTCCT
>JAUELO010000087.1:3839815-3852913 GCA_032357855.1 Amphibolips quercusostensackenii | reverse complement strand
GCTTAACCCCAGTTTACGGTACTTGATGTGTTTAAAGTTGAAATAATTCCTATTTATAGCCAAATATCTCATCCACGTTTTGTAAAGGATAAAGGAAGGAATAAAAGTTAAATAAATGTAAGTGATTTAAAATACTAATGAGGAAAGTTTTACAAGTTTGAGTTTGATTGGTTCCTTGCACGAGAGTCGCTGAGGAATTCGAAAGACGCGTCGATTATAGTGCGATACACTTCAATCAATCGCCTCATGTCGAGACGGCTATCGCGAAACGAATACAAAGTGGTTTTTGTGGAATAAGCGAGTGCGGGGTAAACAGCAAGATGGCTTCTAAATCGTGCGATGCTTCGATTTAAAGTACCTGCCAGAATTGTCAGTCCACTGAAAAAAAATGTATTAAAAAGATGCCCATCCTTTCCGTTGCATATCTCTGCAAGAAATTAAGTTAGAAAGATTTTTAAAAAACTGATAGGAAGTCGATTTAATTCCGCGTCGATTGAGGCCGACTTCAAATATTTTCGATTAACAGGGGCCAAGATAGCATGTGAGAAATACCGACCAATTTTTCACTTTTGATCAATTTTTCACTATAGACCAATTTTCGATTCTCAATTTCCACTTTCTGCAGGCTTCAGGGAAGTAAATAGAAAAAATGTCAACTTCGCTTAATTAAAGCTTTGGGTACGGTTTTTGGTAGGCTTCAACATTTTTCAGGATTATTCGAGAACCAGTAAATATTTCGTTACGTTCTTGGTCTCATTTCAAAGAGGAGATTATAAAATTCGGTTTAGCAAAGATTCAGTTTTTTCCATACCCTTCCCTGAAGCATGCAGAAAGTAGAAGTTGAGAATCGAAAATTGGTCAAAAACGGAAAATAGATCGGTCTATCTCAAACGCTATCTTGGCCCCTGTTTATATAGAATACTTCAAGTGAGGCTCAGTCGACACGCAATTTAATAAGTTTTTCCAGCGGATTTAAAAAGAAATTTCACCTAATTTCTTGTTGAGATAACCACAAAAAAGAGAGGCCTCAATTTTTAACGATTTTTTTTAGTGGACTGATAATTCTGGCCGGTACTGCGCGATCAACGACGGTTTTAAAAAAAATCGTTAGTATCAAGACAAAACGGAAAAATAACGCGTTTGGAATGTGACGAACGAACGTGTGAAACTTCGTCTCGACTCCTTTGTCAAACGTAAAAATAAAGACCAGACGTCTTACAAGGCTCCAGATCTCAGATTTGTGATTTTACTTCTCAGCAACCAGAATCCATGAATTTTGGATTTTTCTCATTGAAAATAGCGGCCGGAGAATGAGTCATCTTCTCAAGCTGTTGGTCCCATTTCTATAGGTCACTCTTGTAACATTTCATCTTTTTTTTTTAATTTTCAAATTAAATTATGCATCTTTAAACGTGGTTGTCCCTAAATTATTTCAAATTGCTACGTTTCCTTGAGTTTTGAAATCTTAATTCTACCATCTTTTTTACCTGGAGAACCTGGAATCGTCAGGGAATTTTTATATAACTGGAAAAACCTGGAAATGTCAAATTTTTTTTTTTAAGTCAGGCAATTGAAGTATAAAATGAAATAGCAATAATTTTTACCATATGAAAGTAGTTTTATAATTCTAGATGTAACTTTTTAATTAAAAATTTGTTTTTTTGTGTGTTAAACTAATTTTCTCAACTGGAAATTTAACTATTCTATTTTTAGTTGACAAATTATCTTTTTTAGTTAAAAATTTAACTTCTTGATTCAAAATGTATGTTTTTTGCTTAAAATTTGTCCTGTTTGGTAGAAATTTAATCTTCTTGATCGAAAATGAATCTTTTTGATTTGAAATTACAATCGTTTTTGGTTGAAATATCAACTGTTAAAATTTTCGTTGAAAATTCAACTGCTTTATTGAAAATTCGATTTTTTTGTTCGATTAATTTTTTTAACTAAAAATGGAACTATTTCAGTTAAAAATTCAACTATGTGTTTAAAAATTCACGTATTTTGTTTAAAATTCATCTTTTTTGGTAGAAATTCAATGTTTTTGACTAAAAATTAGTCTTTTTCCTTGAAAATTAATTTTTTCGTTTAAAAATTCAACAGTTCGGTTAAAATTTTTGTTCTCTGGACTGAAAAGTCTTTCGTAGTTGAAAATTCAACTCTTGATAAAAATTCGTCTTTTAGGTTGAATTCAACTATTTTTTATTTTCCATTAAAATCTTTTTTGGCTGAAATGTCTTTTGTTCAAAATTCGTCCTTTTTGGTAGAAATTTAATCTTGTCAATTGAAAATTAGTCTTTTCATTTGAAAATTAATATTTTTGTTACAAAATTAATCTTTTTGTTCAAGAATTCAACAGTTAAGGTGAAATTTTTGTTTTCTGTACTGAAAAATCTTTCTTTGTTGAAAATTCAACTCTCGATAAAAAATCGTCTTTTGGGTTGAATTCAACTATTTTTGATTTTAAATTAAAATCTTTTTTGGTTGAAACTTCAGCTATTAAATTCTTTCGTTGAAAATTAATTGAAGTTGAATATTCAACTACTTTGTTGAAAATTCGCTTTTTTTGTTGAAGATTGGTTTTTAAAACTAAAAATTTAACTATTCCAGTTATAAATTCAACTATGCGTTTAAAAAATCATGTGTTTTGTTTAAAATGCATCTTTTTAGTATAAATATAATCTTCTTGATTAAAAATTATTCTTTTTGCTTGAAAATTAATCTTTTTGTTTAAAAATTCACCAGTTTGGTTAAAAATTTTTGTTCTCTGGACTGAAAAATCGTTCTTAGTCAAAAATTCAACTCTTGATAAAAAATTCGTCATTTTGGTTGAATTCAACAATTTTTTATTTTAAATTAACATATTTTTTGGTTGAAATATCAGCTATTAAATTTGTCGCTAAGAATTAATCTTTTTGGTTCAAAATTCGCTTTTTGTTAAAGATTAATTTTTTAAACGAAAAATTTAACTAGTCTAGTTGAAAGTTCAACTATTTTTTTGAAAATTCATGTATTTTGTTAAAAATTCTTTTTTCTTGTAGAAAATTAATCCTCTGGGTTTAATATTCAACTATTCCAATTGAAGATTCATCATTTTAGTTGAGAATTCATTTTTTGTTGTTGTTAAAAATGAACTGTTTCCTTAAAAATTTTTCTTTTTTGTTTGAAATCTAATGTTTTCAACTGAAAATTTAACTATTTCATTTTTGGCTGAAAATTCATGTATTTTGTTGAAATTCGTCTTTTTTATAGAAAATTAATCCACTTGGTTTGAAGTTAATCTTTTTTGTTGAAAAGTCTACTACACTTAGTTGAAAATTGAATTGCTTTATTAAAAATTCATTCTTTTGGTTCAAGATTCATCATCTTAGTTGAAAGTTCATAACTTTGGTTGACAATTAAAACATTTTGTTAAAAATTCTTTTTTATTATTGGTTGAGAATTAATTTTTTTAACCGAAATTTCAACTATTTCATTTTTGGTTAACAAAATGACCTTTTTTATTTTACAATTAATGCATTTTGTTGAAAATTGAACTTTTTTGTAGAAAATTCATCTTTTTGGTCGAAAACTCATCACTTTGGTAAATTATTATATTGAAAATTCGTTTTTAAAATTAGTTGAAAACTAATGTTTTTAACTGAAATTTTAACCATGTATTTCATTTTTGGTTGAAAAATGACCTTTTTTAGTTGAAAATTTAGCTATTTGGTTGAAAATTCATACATTTTGCAGAAAAATTTCTTTTTCTAGAAAATTCATCTTTTTGGTTGAAAATTCAAGTATTTGGTAAAAAATACATCGATATTGTATTTATTCATTTATGTTGCTTATTTGCTTCAAGCTGAAGAAAGGCAGTGTTAGACGAAAAACGGGCAGTATGAAACATCGATTTCGGGCAGTATTAAATTTGTTAGTAAAAATATTAAATAATGAATAATGAAATATGTATAAATATCATATTAATTACCTTTTTTTAAAATGTCAGAATCGTGCGGTATTAACATTTCCTTAGAATATGTATACCCAGGATTCAACATACTTAACTCTTCATAGAAAAAAGTGCTTTTACCTTTATCAAAAAAACATGTTTTTGAACATTTTCAAAAATTCTAAATTATGCAGAATTTGTTTTTAATTTATAATTTTTTAATTATTGTTCACTAGCAAAAACTGTTCATTTAAAAAATTCGCCATCATTTTTTAACTTAGAGAAATTTTTAAATTTTCAAGTCGAAAAAAAGAGCAGAAGATTCTATCCGATTAAAATTCTGGTTTACTTTTTTGTGATGGCAGCCCAAAAATTTGTTTCCTCTCATCCCAAACGATTTAGTTGTTTTTAGCATTTCACTAAGCTCTTTCGTGAAACTCTAAATAAGTAAATTAATTAACTGATTTAAACATTTTAAATCGTAATTTCAACATTGTTGGCTTACAATGAAAAGATTAAATCGAATAATTTCCATTATTTAAATTGGCAAAATTGTTAGACAATTTCAAATTTAAATTTTCCAAGAATTGCATACTTTAACTTTAACATGTAAATTGTAAAAAATCGCTGAACTCCAAATTAAGAGTGGCTTGAAAAATTCAGATCTTTTTCTTAATGAAATTATGTATATTTGAACGTCTCCAAATAAAAAATCTTTTATTTATTTTTTAAATACAGCACTTTAAATACTTATTAAGTTTGTTTGATTTTGAATTCTTCGAATGTATTTCATTTTTAAGGTTCCTGTTTTGAAATTGCATACAATCATGAATATTTGAATTTAAAATTGTTCAGTTTACAATAATTCATTCTGAATTTTAAACGCCTAAAACTTTTAATCAATCCATTTTGGATACATTGATTTAAAATTTAGTTAATATTTATAGAAATTTTCAATAAGAAAATTCTTGCTGTTCTTTACTTTTTTTCGTATTTCTCATGGTCAAAAAGTTTTTTTTTTTCACTTATCAGGTACATCATAGCGTTATCAGAGAAAAATCTTGAATATGGAAATTAGTTTGAAAAAAATTATTTATGAAAATTATTAGTTTTCTAAGGCTACAAAATACATGATATATTTCATATTTTCATAACAATTTGAAAAAAGTTGGAATATTTTCTGTAGTATAAAAATCAAATTAGAAAATAAATCCTTGATAATAAACCATTTGCACGATTCATAAACACTGTAAGTTTATTACATACTCAAGAATATTAAAAGACACCATTTCTAAAAGTGTTTATCGGTTTTAGAATGCTTTGAACATAAAAGAAAATTAATCTCCTTGGAAATGTTAAATATATTTTTAAGCTGGCCATTAAATTACTAAAATTTCACATTATTATTATGGAGTCCTTGTATTAGAATTTTCTAGCTCTTAGCTTCACTCAATATTTGTTTACACAATATTCGAAGTACCTCAAGGTTATCCTCGTTGTCAGTTTTACTGCATAATTAGTCCGTTCAAAATGGTTTCAACAATTAATTACAATTGAACCATTTAAACATAGACATAAAAGGTACACGGAATATATTTTCTGATCCTTGAGTTTCAAATGAGAATACAAAATTCTTAAGTTTGAAAAAAAGTATTAACATTTCAAAAATAAATCAAGAATGAGTCAGTATTTGATTTTTTTTTAATGTAAGGTCTAAAGGCTATAGTGTATCAAGGTCGAGTTAAATTATGCCGATTTACAGAGTTCGTTGCATAAAACATTTATTCTCCCCGAAGCGGCATTCCATCATGTTAAAATTTACAATTCTTTAATTCAGACGAATAATGTGTAAATTAAATTTTAATTTAGCTAAATGTGTCATAGGACGTATTGTCAAGTTTAAAATTACTTAATCTTTAACCTGATTTATAAAATTGACAAAAAAACGGCTCATTGATTATTGTAACAAATTTTAGAAGCGAAAAATAAGCGTATGTAATAAAAAAGGAAGTGTCTACACGTACCGAGAAGATGTAGCTATTTGCACAGAAATTTCAGTACAAATAGCCCCTTTTCCAACTCTATTTGAACCGATGTACTTATTTGCATTTTTTTTTTGACGCTTCAAGCAAAAGTTGCAATATTCATTCAATCTTAATTTACAAGAGCTCATTTTTTGCCGTGAAAGGTCCTTTAAAGTTCAAATTCGTCTGGAATTCTTATAAATTTCATCGAATTTTTGAAAATTCCCTTGAATTCTTTTCAGTTCCCTCCAATGTTACTGAAATCAATGAAATATTTTAGATTTTTTCAATTTATTTAAATTCATTTGAAATTCACTCGGGATGCTTACAAATTCACTCAATTCTACTCAATTCAGTGGATTAAAAAAAATTTAGATTTTTTAATACACCCTGAAGACTTTTAAACTCACCTTGAATTTTTGTAGGAATTCAACCAATTTTTTTTAATTCCCTGAAGTTTTTCGAAATTTATTCCAAATTTAATGGAGTCAATGAATTTTTAAATATTTTTGAATTGTTTTCAATTCGCTCGTATTTTCTAAAAATTCACCTTAAATTCTAATGAATTTCGTCGAATTCTTCTTATTTCCTTTGAATTCCTTTAAATTCAGTCGAATTTGATTTAATTTCCTGTTTTACTTTTTGATGTTTTTTTTTCAATTTAGTTAAATTCTGTTCTATTCCGTAATACCCAATTCAATGGAAATTTTTTGATTTTAAAAATTTTTTGCAATCAACTCAAATTATTATGAATTTCAAGTCTCTTGAATTCCATTGAATTACTTTGAAATTCTGATCAATTTATTCTGAATTCGTTAAAATTTACCTGTAATTATTTAAAGTTTTATTTTTTACTTATTTATTAAAGAGTATTTACAGGCTTCATACACTTTCCCCTATTCCTATATTTTCTCCTTTAAAAAAAAAAGAATTCTTCTCTACTCTCCTATTATCAAGAATCTTCCGCTTGTTCTCGTTTTCGCAAACTGAATTAGTAGAATCCAATAAAAAAATACAAAATTTTTGCTTTTTTTTTAATAGAAAAGTAATCTTTTTTTGTGGGAAAGTAATTTTTTTAATTGAAAATTTATCTTTCTTGGTTAAAAATAACTTTTTTGTTGAATATTCAACTGCCTTTTAAAAAAATTAATTTTTTAATTTGAAAATCAAAGTATTTGAAAGTTCAACCGTTTTTGGTTGAATTTTATTCATTTTTTTTTATTTGACCGTATAGATGAAAATTCAACTATTTCGTTAAAAATTCAACTTTTTGAAAATTCATCTGTTTTGTTTTGAGATTACTACTATTTTGTTGAAAATTCGTATTTTTGGTTGAACTTAATTGTTTTTGATTTATTATTAAAATCGTTTTTGGTTGAAGATTCACCTCTTTGGTTTGAAATTTAACTACATATTTTTTTGAATTTAGTTTTTTTGTTGTTGAAAATTTATTGCTTGTGGTAGAAAGTTCATTTTTTTTTTTAATTCAGGAAAGGTCAAACTATTTTGTTAAAAATTTATTTTTATGGTTGAAAATTCATCTCTTTAATTGAAAATTGAACTCTTTTGTTAAAAAATTCGTCTTCTTTGGTAATTCTTTTTGATTTAAAAAATTACATAAATAAATATAACTAAATATTTAATATGTATATTTTTATTTTTGAATTCAATGGTTTTGGTTCAAAATTAATCTTTTTAGCTAAAAATTTAATTATTCCGTTTCTGGATGAAAATTGATCTTTTGCAGTTGAAAATTCAATCACGTATTTGGTTGAAAATTTATGTATTTTGTTAAAAGGTCTTTTTTAGTAGAAAATTAATCTTCTTACTTTTTGGTTAAAAATTTCACTATGCTTGGTTGTAAGTTTAACTACTTTATTAAAAATTCATTTTTTTTGTTGGAAATTAATTTTTTTGGTTAAAAATTAATTTTTTTCGTTGAAAATTCAACTTCACATTGGGAAAGGTTAAACTATTTTGTTAAAAATTTATTTTTATGGTTGAAAATTCATCTCTTTAATTGAAAATTAAACTATTTTGTTGAAAATTCGTCTTTTTTTGTAACTCTTTTTGAGTAAAAAAATTACGTAAATAAATATAATTAAATATTTAATATGTATATTTTTATTTTTGAATTCAATGGTTTTGGTTCAAAATTAATCTTTGTAGCTAAAAATTTAATTATTTCGTTTTTGGCTGAAAATTGATCTTTTGCAGTTAAAAATTTAATCACATATTTAATTGAAAATTTATGTATTTTGTTAAAAGGTCTTTTTTATTAGAACATTAATCTTCTTACTTCTTGGTTAAAAATTCCACTATACAATTTGGTTGAAAGTTTAACTACTTTATTAAAATTCATTTTTTTTGGTAGGTATTTATCATTTTAGTTACAAATTCATCTCTTTGATATAAAAATGTACTGCATATTTTGTTAAAAATGCAATATTTTTTGGCATGAAATTTTAATATGGTACCTATACATTAATTTTATTTATGAGAGCATTTGGATCTGTGTAGTGTTATTCAAATTTTTCATTTAAGAAAATAAACCAAAAATCATTGTACGCGTAATTTCTAAATAAAATAATTTCCAAAAAAATGTTACGAATAGAATTGTAAAAAAAGCTTTCAGGGAATTAAATGATCTTTTGTAAATGAAAACTAAACGAAAATTAACCCCTTTGGCTGAAGCAAAAATGGAATTATTTTTAAAAAATTATTTACGCATTTAAAATTTCTTGCAATAATCAACGGTCCTTTTTTATCAATGTTATAAATCAATTCAAAGATTAAACAATTTGAAACTTGACCCTACAATCCATTAATCTGCAATCTGCGTCGAAAATGAAATTCTATTCAAAAAATTCTGAGTTTTGGAAAATGGCCAGTTATTTAAAAATAACACTACTGGAAAGACAATTGATAGAGTTAATCGAGAGTTTAGGATCCATAAAATGAAAATAGGATTTTAGTATGAAATCGTGGGCATAGGAATAGTTTTTTACTTCTCTTAGCTCTGGGACTAGTTTTCTTCAGAATCGAATGAATGCCTTTACATCGTCTTTCAACACTTGAACTTAAGAGAAGCAAGATGAGCAGATCAAAACCAAGGTTAAAACTTAAAAGATCTCGAGCATTGTATAATACTCATGCGGTTCACTTGGCCTGCTATAGGCTCGTATAAACGAGGGGCTTTTTCACGATTCTGTTCTATTTTAAAATAAGAGAAAAAATATTCAGGGCTGACACACAGTCATTTCTAGTTTTTAGACAATTTTTTTAAAATCACTTTTTAGTCATTTTTTAAAAAATAAATTGTGTATACTTTTTCGTGGGCTTACAGTTTTTTATCTATTAGTCTGACCCAAAATAGTTATAGGCTTCAGCTGTGAAAAAAGTCTTCTCAAATTCCGCCGGGATTCGAACACAGGTCTACAGATTGCGGGTGTGGTGTTTTTACCCAGTAAGCTGCGGAGGGTCGCTTAGTACCCCTCCATACCTGGGTTCAAATCTTCGCGCAGCTAGAGAGGAATTTTTTTCACAGATTAAGACTAACCATTTTGGTTTAGACTAGTAAATCAGAAACCGTCAGCGACGAAAAAATGTTTCACTTCGTTAATCGATAACATAACATTGAAACTCATAAAGTCATTATAGTTACTTTTCTTTCAATAAATTAAAACAGAGAACCCAAGAGGTAACCTCGATTGAATTACCTATTTCTGAATTATATTGCATTCTTTCAGGTTTTAAATTTCTTTTAATTCACTTTAAAGACTCAAATTTACCTTGAATTCTTATGGATTTTACCAATTTTGTTTCATGAACTTGAATCATTTTTCATTAATCTTGAATTTTTATAAATTTCATGGTATTCTTTTGAATTTCCTTGACTTTATTTCAGTTCACTCAAATTTAAATAAAATCAATGGAACATTTTAGATTAAAAAAAAATTCATTTGGCATTCACCCGGAATTCATATTAATGTATCCTGGAATCGTTTAAAATATTTTGCATTCCTTAGAACTCCTTACAATCTTTTTAATTCACCCTGAATTCACTTGATTGTACTCAATTAAATGAATTATAAATTTTTTTATGTTTTTTAATTCGCTCTGAAGTCTTTAAACTCACTTTGCTTTATTAGGAATTTCATCAAATTCTTGTGAATTCCATCGAATTTTTCTACATTCATTCTAAATTTAATGGATTCTATTTATTTTGTAAAACTATTTTGGAATCGCTTTCAGTTTCTTTGAATTCTTTTAATTTTGAATTCTCTTGAATTCTACTGAAAATCACTCAATTTAATAGATCTTTTTTTAAATTTTAGATTTCTTTTAATTCACCCTAAAATTGGTTTAATCTACCTTGAATTCTCATGGATTTCATCAGATTCTTATTTACTAATTCTATTTACTCCCATTTATCTGTACCCAATAGAATTTTTCTGAATTAAACATTTTTATTTCATTCACTAGTTTAGATTGAAAAATTTTTCATGTGGCATGCACCCGGAATTCATAATAATTTATCCTGAAATCATTTGAATTCTTTTGCATTCTTTAGAATTCTTTTTTAATTCTTCCTAAATTCTTTTGAATTCACTCAATTGTACCGAATTCAATGGATTTGAAAAATTTTCTTATATATTTCTTTTAATTCACCTTGAAATCTTTTAAACTCACTTTGTATTCTTAGGAATTTTATCTAATTCTTGTGAATTCCCTCGAATTTTTCTACATTAACTCCAAATTTAATTAATTCACTTTGTTTATTTTTAAATATTTTTAAAATACTCTCAATTTCTTTTAATTCAGCCAAAGACTTTCAATTTTTGTGTTTTAAAAACTTTGTTTCATTCACTTGAATTATTTTTAATTCATCTTGAATTTTTATGAATTTTATGGAATTTTCTTGCATTCCCTTGATTTCTTTTCAATCCACTTCAATTTTACTGAAACCAATGGAACATTTTGGATTATTTTTCAATTCATTTGAAAGGATTTCAAACTCACTTTGCATTCTTAGGCGTTTCATCGAATTCCTTTAAATTTCCTTGTATTTGTAGAAATTTACACCAAATTTAATGGATTTATTAAATATTTTCAAATTGTTTTTAATTCACTTGATTTTTGTTTAAATGGAACTTAAATTATTATGAATTTTATCAAAGTTTCTCTTTAATTTCTTTGTATTTTTTTAAACTTTATGAATTTATCCTGAATTCGTTAAAATTCATCTAGAATTCTTACAAATCACTTTTTCGGTTTAAATTGGTCACTTTTTCGCGTCTTTTAACTAAATTAGGCTGTGGCGACCCTGAAAATATGGTAAAATTAAAAAATTTTATTAAATTTAATAATTAAGAGTAACTTTTTGTGCAGCTAAATGTCATTCGGAACGGAAGTTCCTGTAGATAAGGTGCAAGAGCGGAAGGGCACGAACAAATTCAAGCGCTACTAAAAGTTCTGAGAATGCAAGTATGCCTGCGTGCTTATTCTTATCGGCATGACTTATCGGCATAGGAAACCCGTTATTAATATTTACAGAATATATGATGATCTAGCGCCAGGGTCTCTTCTTTTTACAAAATTTAATTTCATAACGTTAGAGACATTTCTTCTTTTTAAAAAAATTCCTCTTTTTTACCTATTTATTTAATTACTTAATAACAATAATTATGCATATAATAATTGTAATTAATTGTAATTAATAGAACCCAATAAGAAAATCTAGCTATTTTGGGTTGAGAAGCTTACTATTCTATTTTTGGTTCAGAATTGAACCATTTGGTTTGAAATTCATCTTAGTGGGTTGCAATTTAACCAAGTGGTTAAAAATTAAAATAGTTTTTGAAAAATCGTCACTTTTGCTTGACAGTTCAAATATTTGGTTGCAAAAACTCAATTATTTTGGTAGAAAATCTAACTATTTGGTAAAAAATAAACTTTTATTTAAAAAAATTAATTTTCATATCTGAAAATTTAACTAGTCCATCTTTGGTTGAAATTTTATCCCGTCGAATTTGGAAATTCAACTATTTGGTAGAAACTTCTTCTTGTTGGTTGATTTCAACTTGTTGAGAATTCGTTTCTTTTTGTTAAAAAATAATGTTTTTAAATAAAAATTCAAATAAACTTATCTTTTTGGGTTGAAAACTTCTCTTTTCTAGTTCAACTATTTGGTTGAAAATATGTTTTTCTTGTTTAAAGATGAATTTTTGTATTAAAAATTCATATTTCTCGATTGAAAATTGACTTTCTTGTTAAAAGTTAACTTTCTTGATTAAAGTTAACTTTCTTGTTGAAAATTCATCTTTTTGGGTTAAAAAGTCAACTGTTTGAAAACATTAGTCGTCTTTGCTTGAAAACTTAACACTTTTGTTAAAAAGTCTTTTTTTTTGTTTAAAGAAAATTAATCTTCATTGTTGAAAATTTATTTATTTGGTTGAGAATTAAAAAATATATTTTTTAATTCTTATTTTTTCGTTGAATTCAACTGATCGATTATTCGATTTTTTAAATTAATTTCTGTAACTGAAAGTTTAACTATTCCATTTTTGGTTGAAAACATATTTTATTTAGTTGAAAATGCACCAATTAGGTTAAAAATTCAAGTGTCAGGTTGAAAGTTTCATTTCTTTTTTAAATTCAATTTTTTTTATTTAATTATTTTTTTGAAAATTAAACTATTAAAAAAAAGTCATCTTCTTTGGTCGATAATTCAACTGTAGTGTTGAACATTCGTCTTTTTGTATATGAGTCGTCCTTTTGGATTGAAAATTCATCTATTGGTAGAAAAGTAATCTTTTTTACTTTAAAATAATTTTTTTTTAAATTGAAAAGTCTACTACTGTAGTTTCAAATTAGAGTTAATTTACTTTATTTAAAAGTTCTTCTATTTAGTTAAAAAATAAATAAATAAGTTATAATTCCACTATTTTGTTGAAAAGTCATATTTTTCGTCGAAAATTTAACTGTTTTATTAAAAATTCGTCCTTTTGAATTGATCATTAATCTTTTGTTATGAAATTCCTATTTCCTGGTTAAAGATTCCACTTTTTTTTTTAACTCGTCAATTTTGCTTAAAAATTCAACAATTTCAGAATTGACAAATTGACGAATTTCAGGTTGACAAAT
>JAUELO010000087.1:3824271-3839715 GCA_032357855.1 Amphibolips quercusostensackenii | reverse complement strand
TTCTACTATTTAGTAGAAAATTTAATTATTTTCTTTAAAAGTTTCACCATTTTATTGAAAATTTATCTTTGTACGTTGAAAATTCAACTGTTTTGATAAAAATTCGTCTTTTTGAAAAGAAATTCGTCCTTTTAAATGTATAATTCATCTTTTTATTGAAAAGTTCTATTTTTTTGTTGAAAATTCTGTTTGATTAAAAATTTTATTATTTTGTTGAAAATTCAACTGTTTTGTTGAAGATTTGTCTGGATAGTATATTCGTTTTTTTGGATTAAAAATTTATCTTTTGGTATGAAAGCCATTTTTTTAGTTGAAAATTCATCTTTTTTCACATCTTTTTTTTTGTTAGAATACTTTTTTCTTTCCAAACTTACTATTCTTTCCATTTAGATCTTCTCTTGCTTTTGACAGTATAAAAGTGCAACCAAACAACAATTGTATACATTATTAATGACTAAATAGTGGAACTTTCAACTAATTAACTAATTTTTTAACCAAACAGAATTTTTAAATTGTTGAAATTTCAAACAAAATTGAAGATCAATATTTAATATTGATTTTAGACCAATAGACAAAAATAATTAAGATGAAAAATTATTTAAAAGTATAATACTGAATCTAATTTTTCTATTACAGAATATTGGACCAGTGCAAAGAATTGGTGATTGCAGCGGAACTGTTTTGGTGTTTGAAGAAAAAAGTGCCTAAAGCCCCTTATCATTCTCGTGTCCGGTGTGCAGTGTTATACGACTGGACGGAGAACTGATAAGGGCCCGAGGGTCACAGAATCATCGCGGGATTGTGTATTCAGCAGAGCAACAAAAATCATTTACTTTAATCATCCATCAATTGAAGAGTGGACACCAGTGAATTGCAACCCTCATAATTGAAGCAGCGCCAGGCCTCGGACTCAACACACTATTGACATTTTTTTTGGACGATTAAAATATTTTGCTACTATTTCAAAAAAAAAAATTACACTAGACATTATTTTTCGCAATTGTCCACTATTTAATAAATAATAAAACAAAAAATGTAATAGTTAATATTTCAACTAACAAAAGGTTTTTATTTTAAATCAAAAACAGAGTTGAATTGAACCAAAAAGGACTAATTTCCAACAAAATTGTTGAATTCTCAACTAGAACAGATTAGTTTTTAGCCTGTAAATCTTTCTGCAAAACATTTAAATTTTCAACAAATAGTTGAAGATTTAACTAAAAAGATTAAATTTCAACATAGAAGATTAATTTTCTACCAAAAGTTGAATTTTCAACAAATCTGTTAAATTTTCAGTTAAAACAAATTAATTTTTAACCCCCCAAAAAAACGAATTTTCAACTAAAATGAGGAATCTTCAACCAATAAAATGAACTCTTAAAAAAGTAGTTCAGCTTTCAATAAAGGAGTTGAATTTTTCAAGTAAAAAGATACACTTTTAAAAAAGAAAAGATTTTCATTTCAAATAAAAAATGGTTGAATTAAACCAAAAAGGACGAATTTCCAACAGAATTTTAGAATCCTCAACCAGAAAAAATTAATTTTTAGCCTGTAAAGCTTCCTACAAAACAGTTGAATTTTCAACAAATAGTTAAAGTTTTAAGTAAAAAGATGAATTTTCAACACAAAAGATTATTCTTCTTCCAAAAAGATAAATTCTTAACGAAATGCATACATTTCTAATGGAATAGTTCAATTTTCAACAAAGACGATTAATTTTTCACCAGAAAAGACGATTTTTCAACGAAATACCTAATTTTTTAACCAAATAGTTTTATTATCAACCAAGACGATTAATTTTTTACACAAAAAGACGAATTTTCTACAAAACAGTTGAATTTTCAACCCGAGAATATGAATTTTTAACAAAAAAGTTCATTTTCAACTAATCAGTTAAATTTTAAACAAAACTGTTAAATTTTCAGTTCGAAAAATTTAATTTTTAACCAAAAAAGGAACAAATATTTAACTAAATTGGCGAATCTTCAATAAAAAAAAAAAGAAAATAACTTCAGAAAGTAGTTCAACTTTCAACCAAGGAGTTGAATTTTTCACCTAAAAACATGAATTTTCAACGAAAAATTTGATAGTTGATATTTCAACATTTAAAATAAAAAACGAGTTGGATTTAATCTACAGAACCGAATTTTCATCAAAATACTTGAATCCTCAACTAAAAGAGAATAGCTTTCAACCAGACAGTTACATTTTTAATCAAGAAAACTGATTCTTTCCAAAATACATAAATTTTAAAACAAATTTTTGAACAAAAATTTAAACAAAAAACATAACTTTTTGATAAACATAAACAAATTTTTAACGAAATATTTAAATTTGTTAGCAAATTGTTAAACTTTCGAGTCGAAAATATACATTTTCTACAAAACAATTGAATTTTCAACAGAAGAAAAAAAGTTAATTTTCAACTAACACAGAAAAACGAATTTTCATCTGAAATAAAAAAATCTTTAACCAAAAAATGGACTCTTAAGAAATTAGTTCAACTTTTCAACAAAGCAGTTGAATTTTCCACCTTAAAAGATGGACTTCCAACGAAAAATGTAATAGCTGATTTTTCGACAAAGAAAGATTTTTACTTAAAATAAAAAACAGTTGTATTTAATAAACAAAAGCGAATTTTCAACAAAATATTTGAATCCCCAACTGAAACAGATTAATATTCAACCATTTATATTTTTAAACAACAAAATTGATATTTCATCAAAAGACGAATTTTCAGCAAAATACATAGTGAAATACAATAGTGACTCTTCGACACAAAAAAATGAATTCTCAAGAAATTAGTTAACCTTTTAACCAAGGAGTTGAATTTTCCACATAAAAACATGAATTTTCGACAAAAAATTGAATAATCGATATTTGAACAAAGAAATATTTTAATTTAAAGTAAAAAATTGTTGGATTTTACAAAAAAAAATCGTATTTTCAAGAAAATACTTGAATCCTTAACTCAAATAGAATAATTTTCAAACAACAGTTGCATTTTAACCAACAAAATTGATATTCCACCAGATGCATTTTGAACCAAAACATGTGAATTTTCTGGAGAAAGAGATTAGTTTTCAAAACAAAAAAAAGAAAGTTCAACAAAATGGTTAAATTCTCAACCAAAAAATATTTGTTAGACAAGACAGAAAAAAAAATTCAATCAAATTGTTTCATTTTCATAAGTGCAATTTTTTTCAAACACGTTTTATTCTCTTAAAAATTCTCTAAAATTTTCACGGATATTGTAGTGAAAGAATATATTCAAATCAAAACCGGAAGTCACTTACCAATATTTTATAATTTTACAAACCAATTTCATAAGTAAATTTCAGGCTCAAACTTTGAATTTTTATTTTCAAATCTTTTAAAATTGGAAACAAATAATTTGAAACGTATTGAATAATTAAGTCAAGTTTTATTTTATTTTAATTATTAAGTAAATTAGAAAATTAATAATAGTTTTTGAGTCATCGGTGAAAATGTATGTAAATTATAATTAAGTTCTTGAGCTGAGTCATTCCTCATATTTAATTTTATTTTCTTCGCTATTATACCTTTATATATATATTGAAAAATAAAACCGAATCTCAAGCTTCTTCAAGAAATATAATTTTATGTGTTATTTATCCCTACTTAATGTAATTTTATTTCAGAAAAAAATAAAACAGTGCAGAAGATTAAATGTGAAGCAAGAAATTAATTTTATACCAAGTCCAATCATATGCTCTGAAAATAAGTGTATTTAAAAAAAATAAAAATTAAGGAAAGAGAAATTTCACAATGTCATTTAATAAACTTACAATACTTTATTGAATAACCACTCATTTTATACATAATTAATTAATCACAGTCTGCTTCTCAACTAAAATACAATCTGTGCAAAAAAGAACGACTTGCATTACATTGTATTTATTCGCAGAAAATGGAATGACCAAGAAAAACAATGAAAGTCAAATAGTAAAATCAACGTAATAGAATATTTATAATTAATACATCAAAACAACAGCAAATAAAATACTGATAATCGATATTCTTAAACGATACTGCAATAAAGAACAGTTGCAGTGCTGACTAACTTCGATAAATTGTATACAATAAATAAATTTTATCAAAAGAATTTTCCAAAAAGAAAGATTGAAAAAATTTTGCCTTCTTAAGAAAGAAAATCAGTGGATATTTCCAAGGTTTTTTTGAAACATCGGCTACGCGACCATGTCGATTTTTTCATAATAGGTGCCAAAAAACCCTCAAAAACGAAGTATTAGATTTTCAAATCAGAACTTTACGTGATTTTTTTGGTTTGAAAGTTCATTTTTGCGTCAAATTGTCTATTCTATTTAAACCTGCATAAAAAAGGTAATTTATAACCAGTTAAAAAGATCAATGGCTGAATTTTATAAAGAAATTGCGCATTTCGTAATTATTAAATAAAATACATATTTTTCGAGCAAATCGATTGAAAATGAAAATCACGCTGATTTTTTATGATTTTGTTCAATAAACGAACGAAAATCTTGAAAAATCACAACTATTTTATGTTCAACATTTTTATCTCCTATCAATAATTTTCGAAACAAAAACAGTTTTGATTTAAACAAAATTTTGATTTACGCTTTTTTTTGGTTAAGAAAAAAATTCCTACAAATAATAAAAAAAAAATTTTTAAATCGATGTGCTGATAAATTTATTTTGTAAAAACTTATAAAAAGTAAAAGTAAAAAGTAAAAGCTATTAACTTTTTTTAAAACAATCATAAAATTTATTGTTCAATTATGCCAAGTCGAAGTACTAAATCGATAAAACTAAATTTTTCGATAAAAAACATCCAAAGTCTGCATTTGTTAATAAAAATTAGTTAATAAAATAAAAAGTATCAAATTCAGGCAATTGCAAAAAATTTCGTAAAAAATTATATGTATGAATTTACATACAATATTCACATAAAGTTTGTACTACGGCAAATAAGTCGACGTGAAAAAAGATAAGTTTTCAACCAAAAACTTATTGCTTAAATTTCCAGTTTAAAAAATTAACTTTCAACCATAAAAAAAACAAATTTTCAACAAAAAAGATGAATTTGCAACTAAAATTATAAATCTTCAACTGATAATATAGATGAATTTAAAACTAGAAAGATAAATTTTCAATAAAAAAATATTAATTCTCAACCAAAGAAGACGAATTTTCACCAAAATACTTAAATTTTCCCATAAAGTGATCAAATTTCAGCTAAAATTATGAGACTTTTGCGGAATAGTTGAATTTTTTACCAAAAAGATGAATTCAAAAAAAGAACATTAATTTTCATCCGAAATTACGAATTTTCACCAAAATACATAAATTTTCAGTTCAAAAAATTCTTCAATCAACAGTCGAAAAGTTGAATTTTCAATTAAAAAAATAATTTTCAACTTATAAAGACAAATTTTTAACTAAAATTATGGAATATTCAACTGGATTACTTAAATTTTCAGTTAAAAAAATTAATTTTTAACAAAATAGTTAAATTTTAAACCAAAATGATGCATTTTTTTATCAAGCAAGCCGAATTTTCACTAAAATACATCTATTAATTAAATTTTCCGTTGAAAAAATAATTTTAAACGAAAGAGATGATTTTTCATTTAAAATGATGAATCTTCAACCAAAATAATATATTTTTAACAAAAGAGTTTAACTTTCAACTAAGTAGAAAAATTAAAAAAAAGATTAATTCTCATCGAAAAATAGTTGATATTTTAACAAGTAAAGATTTTAATTTTAAACAAAAAACAATTGAATTCAACCAAAAAGACGAATTTTCAACCAAGAAAGATGTCTGAGTCAAGAGAGAGAGAGAGAGAGAAAAAAAATCAATCAAACCGTCGAATTTTCAGTTAAAAAAATTAATTTACACTAAAAACAATACGAAATTTCAACAAAAGTTGAATTTTCAACTAGGAAAAATTTTTCAGTCGAGAGATGGAGAGAAAATCAATGTATGGTCAATATTTTCCCTAAAAGTCCTTTCAAAAACGAATAAATAAATTTTTGTTTAAAGACAAATTAAACTTTAAAATCGGTTATAAATTGACTTTTTTATTGCAGCTTCAAATAGAAATTAAAAATTTGGCGAAAATTAACGAAAAAAAAAATCCAAATAAAAAAACCACGTTAATTTTTGATTCAAAAAATCTAATACTTTGTTTATAGGGGTTTTTGGGCTTCCACTATCAGGAAAGGAATCGACAGTTAAATCGCTGACATGGTCGCGCAGAATTTCGTCTGGAATTAAAAAAAATATTTAGAATAACCCCAATTATTTCAACCAGCCTGATTAAAATTTTTGACTGATAACTCTTATTTCCACTATTCATCTTAAATTTCAATTTTTTTTCGTTTTTAACGGATAATTGAACTTTAAACCTACAATAGATACCATTCAATCTCATAAAAAAAAATAGTTCACAAATTTTGTGCGGAATTTGAGACAAATTCAATAAGTTTATCCCTTCTTCAGTTGAAAATACAATCTCATATTTTTTAAAAGACAAAATCAGAGATACATTCACATTTAAGATTACTAGCATCATTTTTTAGGGAAAAATTTTTTTAATGGTAACAACAATTTCAAATAATTATATTTTAGATTTATTTCTTTATTTGTTTTTAAGGTTATACAAATATGATTTCCTTAAGATTCTTGAGAAAATTCAACAACATGTTGGAAAATTTCAGATAGATTAAATCAAAATTTCATCAACAAGGTTAATCAACCAAACAGTTAAATTTTCAAATAAAAAAGATAGATTCACAACGAAAAATTTAATAGTTCATATTTCAATCCAAAAAGATTTTAATTTTAAATCAAAAACAGTTAAATTCAACAACAAAAACGAATTTTCAACAAAATAGTTGAATCCACAACCAAAAAGGTAGTTTTGCAACCATGAAGATTAACTTTGAACTGAAATGATAAATCATCAACCAAACTAGCGATTTTTTAGCAAAATAGTTCAACTGAGTTGAATTCATTGTAAATTCGACTCTCGACAAAATAGTTGAATCCTCATCCAGAAAATATTTTAATTTTAAACCTAACAATTGCAATTTAAAAAAAATATGACATTTCCACCACAGGAGATGAATTTTCAACAAAATTGATGAATTTTCAACCAAAAAAGATTTTTCAGCCATGAAAAAAAAAATTTAGGCAAATTATAATTTAAACGTAAAAATAATTTTTAATACAAAATAAAAATTTCTTAGGTATAACTATTTATTTTTTAAGTTTCTTTGTTTACTTGCAAAAAGGTTATATAAATATAATTTTCGTAGGTTTCTTGAAAAAATTCAAAAAGAAGTTTTAAGATTTGAGAGATGTCGAAAAAGTATCTAGAAAATCTGTAAGAAATTTTTTGTTCACAGGATTTACCAAATTTGAGTCAGTTAAAAAATTTTAACATATTTTATAAATTTCCAAAAATCTCTCAAAGTTTGAAGTTAAATTATTTTTTAATTTGTTTCAAAACCTTCCGGATTCATTCTTGACAATTTTGGAAACCCTGCGTAAAGTTTTAAAATCACTTTAAATATTGCGAGGAATCTTAAAAAGAATTTTTATTATCTTCAAATCTTTTAAAACCTTTATGAATTCAATCTTTATTAAATCTTTATAAAACGACAAAATTTTATTTCGAAATCATAAAAAATATACATTTTCTTTTAAGTGTTTTGAAATCTTTTCAAAACACTTTATTAAAAAATCTTTTCAAATCTACATTTTTTAAAAAAAATTTGTTGTAATCTTCTCAAATTTTAAATAATTTTTTAATCTTTTCAAAACTTCTTAAACTTTGAAATGACTTCAAATAATACAGTTCTCATAATGTTTTTTTTAATTCTGCAAAAAATTGTAAAAATGGTCTTAAAATCTTCCAAATTCTTTTCCTAAATTTTGAAAAAATAAAAAAATAAATCTAAATTTTCCTTCAAATCTTAAGAAAAAATGTTATTACCTTAAAACTTACCAAAATTCTTAACAGGCTTTAAAATTTGATTTCAAAATATTAAAAAATGTACATTTTGTTTAAAATTTGTTGAAATATTTTCAAATTTTAAATTATTTTTACATCTTTTCAAAACTTCTTAAACTTTAAAATATCTTATGAAATGACACAAAGTTTTCCTCAATTTTTTTTTTTATTCTGCAAAAATGAAAAAAATAGTCTTAAAATCTTACAGATATTTTTGCGACATATTCTGAAATGTTCAAAGCTTTAGGATTAATCTTTTAAAATGAAACCTAAAAACCTAAAAGAAACAGAATTATTTCCCAATATTAAAAAACAGTTACAATTAATATTTTCTTTTTTATCAACTACTTATTTTAAAGTTGCATTTTAAAATTGTCTTTAAAAAAATATGGCATTCAAACGGCAAATCATTCCAACACCCTAAAACTAAATAAAAAATCATTTCGAGACACACAATGAGTATTTTCTCATCCTTTTGACAAAAAGCAGTATAAAAAACCTTTCCCTAATTCCTGCATATTTATATTTTTCCATTTACGTTCCACTACTTTTCGATGCAGCATTCTCCACATGAATGACTGGATTCATTTCGATAATGTCTCTGGAAGTTAACTTACTGACATTCGCTGGAGAACTCTGAAGAATTAAAAACTGTTCATTTCTTTCGTTTATCACCACAGGATCGACATCGACGATTTTCAGAGCTGGCAGTTTTTTTAATAGCCTCGCCCTGGACAACGCCCCAGTAATTTTATTATCACTTTTATCGTTAGGTAAAATCATTGCATTTTTTTCTCTTGATAGGATTAATTTCGTCGTTACAATTGGCACTTCGATGGGGAAAGAAGTTCTTTTAATTGACGCATCGGTTATAATAGGTATGGCAGGTACTATTTCCGTATTCGCAGGAATTATATTAACTTTTGAACCGACGACAATGCTATTTCCTGTAAATACACCAAAATATGATTACTAAAATTTTAAGACTCTTAAAACGTTTCGAGTTTTCGCCAAATCCATAATACGTCTACAAGAATGCACTTTCTAGTTTCAAGTCACATAAAATCTGCAAGTAGGACGTCTTCGTCGCTTGGAGTAATATATAATATGATAATATAACCTCGCGAAATTATTTTTTGATAAATGAGTTTAACTTTTAACCAAGTAGTTGAATTTTTAAATCAGTAAATGAATCCGTACCCTAATAAACACCATCCCTCAGACGGTACCTCTGAAAATTTTCCTATGTACCTTTACTGAGGTTCTGGTGGTTCGGATCCCACCTTAAGCTGTAGGTCTCCTTATCATGCACTTGGGTGTAACCCAGTCCGTGGATAATGGGGTAAAATCCAGGCCCAGTATGGCAAATTAGGCACACTGCTCTTATCAGATCACTTGATTGCATTAAAAAATGCGTCCGTAACTGATAATATATACCAGGACAGCCCCGTGCAGACTATTAAAATAAAAATTTTACCCTACCAAAAAATGCTTTCAAAAATAATAATATATAATGACAATTTTTCGAAAATATATATAATATAATATTATTTTGCGCTGATAAGGAAGTCAGGGTGGCGATTCGGCGGATGATTCTAAATTCCCGTCCATTTCCCAGTTTTTCCCGGTCAAGTTTTTCAATTTTCTCGGTCAATTAAAAGTAAAATATTCATATTTGCCGCGAAACTCAAACATTTATTTAAATATATCACGTTCATTCTAAACATTCTTTAACATAACAGAGCTAAAAATTTTATAATAACTGAATTTTGAAACAAATATTTGAATTTTCCATTAAAAAATATAAATTTTCAACATTAATGGAAAAGTTAAACTTTTAGCCAGAAAAATTAGAATAGTTGAATTCTAAGCCAAAAAGATAAATCTCCAACTGAAATGATGAATATTTAACTTAAATACTTGAATCTTCAACCACAAAGATGAATTTTCAAACAACAAGATTAATTTTCTAGCAACAAATACAATTTTTTTAAAACCTAAAATTTTTTAACGAAATAGTTAAATTTTCAAATCAAGAAGACAAATTTTCAACTAAAGAGTTGAATTTTGAACTAAAAAAATCAAATTGACAACAAAAAATGGAAAAGTTACATTTGCAGTTGATAAAATTAATTTTTAACCCAACTCATGAATTTTCAATCAAAATTATGAATCTTCAACTGAAATAGTTAAATTTTCAAACTAAAAAAATAAATTTTTACTGAAAAAAAAGACAAATTGTCAACCGAAATTTAAATAATGAAATTTTAAGTTAAAAAAAATTAATGTTCAACCAAACAGATGAATTTTTAACTGAGACTATGAAATATTCAACTAAGATGATAAATATTTAAATGAAATGACTGATCTTTAGACCAAAAAGATGAATTTTCAACCAAAAAGATTAATTTCTACAAAAAAAGCCGAGTTTTCAATAAAAAAAGATAATTTTTCAACCAAACATTGAATAATTGAGTTTCGAGTCAAAAAATGTATGACCAATAAAAAAATGAGTTTTTAATTAATATTAGGAAATACTTAACTGACATGATACTTACATTTTCGTTTCAAACAAAAAATTTTCAACCAAAAGGAAAACAAATTTTAAAGAAAATAGTTAAATTTTCGGAAAAAATTCCTTTTCATCCAAAGAAAAAACAATTTTTCAAATAAATAGCTTATTTTTTAATCCAACAAATGAATTTTTAATTAAAATTATGAATCTTAAAGAAAAATCATTTATAAACAATGAGTTAAACTTTTAACCACGTAATTTTATTTTCAACCTGAAAGATGAATTTTCAACTAAAATGATAAATATTCAACTGGAATACTTGAATTTATAACCGACAAGAAGAATTTTTAGACAAGAAGATTAAGTTTCAAAGAAAAAGCTCATTTTTGATATTCCAGTGTGATAAGTTAAATTTTCAGTTAAAAAAATTACATTGAACAAAAAAGACTAACTTGAAAAAATATTTACACTTTCAAACAAAGTGATTAAAAATCAACTAAAATTGTAAATCTTTGACTGGAATAGTTGAATTTCAAACGAGAAAGATCAATTTTCAACTAACATGATGAATATTTAAATGAATAATTTAATTTTTGACCAAAAAGATTAATTTTCAACCTAGCAGATTGATTTTTACCAAAAAAGACAAATTTTCAACTAAAAAATAATTTTGAATAATTAAAAAGTTCAAATAAAAAGTTGAAATAATTTTTAACAAAAGAGTTTATCTTTTAAAGAAGTAATTTTATTTTTAACCTAGAAGATGAATTTTCAACTAATATTAGAAATATTTAACTGTAATACTTTAACTTTCAACCGACAAGAACAATTTTTAGAAAAGAAGATTAACTTTTAAATAAAAAGAAAAGTTTCTGTAAAAAAATTATTTTCAATAAAAAAAAACGATTTTTCAACAAAATACTGTATTTTCAGCAATATAGTTGAATTTTCTATTAAAAATACCAATTTCCATTTAAATTTTTTAATTTTAAACTAGAAAAGATCAATTTTCAACTCAAAATGGGACAGTTCAATTTTTAGTAAAAGAAATTAATTTTCAACCAACTAATGAATTTTCAACTAAAATAATGAATGTTCAACTGGAATAGTTGAAATTTTTATGAAAAAGACGATTTTTTAACCATAAAGATTAATTTTCTATAGAAAGGACAAATTTTCCATAAAGTACATAAATTTTCAAACAAATAGTTAAATTTTTAGGTAAAAAATGTCAATTCTCAGGCAAATGGATAACATTTTATTGAAAAAAAAGATAAATTTTTCATTGAAGATCGAAAAGAAATCTATTTTCTTATAAAAAAATTTTTATACTGAAAAAGCATGAAAAAGAGTCACAATTAAAAAACAAACTACCTTTTTTTCGGCTCATTAGAGACAAAAATAACAATTGAAAAAAGAAGGAGAAAATAAATTTTTAACCAAAAATAGAATAATTCAATTTTTTCTTAAAAATCTAACTATTCACAAAAAAATTAAATTTAAATTAAATTTATATTTGATTTAATTATTATTTAATTAAATGAAGTTAAATTTAAATTAAATTAGAATTAAATTGAATATTATTAAATAAAAAAAATGATGAATATTTAAATGCAATAATTTAATTTTTGACCAAAAAGATGAATTTTTAACTAAGAAGATTGATTTTAGCAAAAGAGTTTAACTTTTACACAAGTAAGTTTATTTTCAAACTAAAAGATGAATTTTCAACTAAAATGATAAATATTTAACAGAAATACTTGAATTTTTAACCGGAAAAAAAATATTTTTTAGACAAAAAGACTAATTTTTAAAGAAAAAGATAATTTTCTATAAATAAAGATCGATTTTTTAACAAAATATTCGTATTTTCAACAATATGATTGAATTTTCTGTTAAAAACGATTAATTTTCATTTGAATTGTTGAATTTTGAACTAGAAAAGATAAATTTTCCAGTAAAAATAAAAAAAAGATTGATTTTTTACCCGAAAAAATTAGTTTTCTGCAAAAAAATAAAATTAATTTTCTACCAAAAAAAAGATTAATTTTCAACTAATAGATGAATTCTTAACAAAATGTTAAAATTTATAAAGGAATTTTCAATACAATATTTGAGTTTTCAACCAAAAATGTTAATTGTCAATTAAATAGATGAATTTTCAACAACAACCAAAAAAAACAAATTTTCCACAAATAGATAAATTTTTAAGCAAAGAATTTAATTTCTGACTAAAAAAATAATTCATCGTTAAATAAAATAATGAATTTTTAACCCAATAGTTGAATTTTCAACACAAAAATGAGGAAAAGTGTATTTTCAACAAAAAATATCCATTTTCTAACACAAATGGAATACCTACATTTTCAATCAAATTTATGAAAAAAAAATCATTTTTAACAAATTAGTTTAATTTTCAAGTAGAGAAATTAATTTTTAACTAAAATAACGAATCTTCAACCAAAAAGATTAATTTTTAACCCAATAGTTCAATTTTCAACCCAAAAGATGAATTTTATGACAAAAATATAATACCTACATTTTCAGTCAAAGTTATTAAAAAAAATTAATTTTCAACAAAGAAGTCGAATTTTTTATTTTATAACCAAAAAAATTCAAATCAGCAAAATATATAAATTTTCAAACAAATAGCTAAATTTTCTTGCATTTCAAGCAAAAGAGGTAATATTATCACTTAAATTTTTAACCAAAAATAGAATAGTTCAATTTTCTCTTGAAAATTTAATTGTTCACAAAATACGCATTTTAAGCAAAATAGTTAAATTTTCGACCGAAACAGTTAAATTTTTAAATAAATAATTTTGCTATTATTTATCATATTTGATTAAAATTTAATTTATAATTGATTTAATTATTATGTTTATACATTTATTTTTAAATTGAATTAATTTAAATTTAATTTATATTAAATTGAATGTTATTAAATAAAAAACTGATGAATATTTAAATGCAATAATTTAATTTTTCAACAAAAAGATAAATACGAATTTTTAACTAAAATGATAAATATTTTACTGGATTACTTGAATTTTCAACCGAAAAGAAAAATTTTTAGACAAGAAGATTGACTTTCAAAGAAATTGAATTTTCTATTAAAAAAGATTAATTTTCATTTAAATTGTTGAATTATGAAACAAATTTTTATGCTAAAAAAAGCATTAAAAATATTTACAATTAAAAAACAAACTTCCAAAAAATTAAAAAGTCAATAAAATAATATTATTATAATGAAATTTATAAATATAAATTTCATAAATAAATTATATTTAATTAAATTATTATTGATATTAATTATTGAATTATTATTTTAAAAAATTTTAGAAGTTAAAAATAGTTACCTTACTTTTCGGCTCATTAGAGACAAAAAAAACAATTGAAAAAAGGAGAGAATACATTTTTAACCAAAAATAGAATAGTTCAATTTTCTCTTTAAAATCTAATTATTTACAAAAAAACGTACTTTCAGCAAAATAGTTAAATTTTCTACTTGAATAGTTAAATTTTTTATTTAAAAAATTTACTTTCAACAAAAAATTAATTACATCTTTAACCAGGGATGAGTTTTCAATTAAAATCATAAAATTTCAATGAAAAAATTAATTTTTAATGAATAATTTTGCAAAATTTACCTGTTACTGCACTTTCATGAACAGATTGCTGCCAGAGAGGTTTATCTTTGCGAACATCAATGCACTGAATGTAACCATTGTCCGTGCTAGCCTGCAAAAATTTTCATATTTTTTAATATTCAAGCTGTGTGATTTTTCACTAGTGTAGGGAAATAATGGGGAAATAAATTCTTCAAAACAAAAAAAAATAATCAGGAAAAACCTGGAAATTTTCTTAAATTTTTCACGAGGGCCTTGGATTCAATTTTTTTTGCTCTTAAAATAGTAATTTTATTGAAATGCGAAGCGCAATATAAACAGAATTTAATATTTTGAATTATACATTTTTTGTGAAATTCAACTTACAAATTATAAAAATTATTAGCGAAAAATTTTGGTGTTACTTCAGTTTTTGTGTGCACACCAGATTTCAAAATGTTACAAAATATTTATAAAGATTTTAAAATATTTTAATTATTTTAAAATATTTTAATTATTTTAAAATATTTTAAAATATTTTAATTATTTAAAAATATTTAAAAAGATTTGAAACATTTCACAAAAATTTCAGGAATTTCTAAGATTTGAAAAAGCATGCAAATCAGATTAAAAAGAGTTCACAATAATTTCACAAATATTTTTAAACTTTTGAAAGAATTAAAAGATTTCAAAGATTTGAAAAAGGGTACAGTACACCTAATTTCAAAGATTTCAAAATATTTCAAAGATTTCACAAAAATTTCAAATAATTCAATGATTTCAACTAATAAAAAAGATTTTACAAACAAAGATTCAAAAAATATTTCACAGAAATTTCACAAAGAAATCCAAAATTTTATAAAAATTTCTAGGATTTAAAAAATTTGGAAAAACCATGTACACCAGATTTTTAAAGATTTAACAGATTTCGAAATTTCACAAAGATTTTGAAACTTTTAAAAGATTTCAAGGATTTTAAAGAATCTGTGAAGGGTATAAAATAATCCGGTAAAAATCCGGTAAAACGGATTTCTAAAATTTCAAAACATTTCGAAGATTTGAAAAGACTTCAAATTTTTTGAAAGATTTCAATTGATTTCACAAAGATTTCGAATATTTTAATGATTTCAAGTAAAAACCAAAGACCTCAGAATGATTTCACAAATATTTAAAACATTACATAAAAATTTCATAAAGAGTTTTTTTTAAAATTAAAATCTTTTTTGTTAAAATGTCAACTGTTTATATTTTTTATTGAAAATTCATCTTTTTAGGTTAAAAATTCAATTCCTTCGGC
>JAUELO010000087.1:3813718-3824171 GCA_032357855.1 Amphibolips quercusostensackenii | reverse complement strand
TTAAGAGCCTTAAGTATTTATTGGGGCGCAGCGTAAAATACACATTTCAGAAAATTAGAGATTACAGGGTTCTATTTTTTATTTTTCCCATAATAAAGTGTAAAATTTCGTCCAGATAAAAAAAACTCTGCGGAATTATGCCAAAATTGCCAGAAAACAAGAAAAAACATGTTTTTATCAGGCCTCGGACTCACTTCATCGATAAAAAAAATAGTATAAATAGTGTCAATAGTTTGAAAAAATAGTGTTATAAAATTTTCTAAGTATTAAACTTACGTGTAGTTTGAATTTAAAAGTTTATAGTCTAAAATCAAAAAATGTGAAATGGAAAATTAAGTAAATTTTTAAGCAAAATTTTCAGTTTTCTCACCTAATATTTTTAAAGTATTAAAAATGAACTTTATAGTTTATTTTAAATGTTTTTTGGTCTATAAATTATTGAAATTCATATTAATTTGTGGCAAGCTTCACAGTCTTCTCCCTATTTTCCTCCTTTTCTTGTTTTGCTACTTAAATGCAAATTGAATTAGTAGAATCCAATTTTGTTAAAAAATCATACCTCTTGGTTGAAATTTTTTTGATTAAAGAATCAAAATTTTAGTTCAAAGTTCGTTTTTTTTTTGTTAAAAATTAATTGTTTAAAATAAAAATTTAAGTATTTTGTTGTAAATTAATTTTATTGTTGAAAATACATATTCTCGGGTTGAAAATTCCACTGTTTTGCAAAAAATTCCTCTTTTTGTCTCGAAAATTAAAAAAACTCGGTACAAAATTAAACTGTTTTGAAAACAATTATTTTCTTTCATTGAAAATTAATTGTCCTAAATGAAAATTTAGCTACTCCATTTTTGGTTAAATATTCATGTATTTTGTTGAAAATTCGTTTTCTTTTTGGCAGAAAATTAATCTTCTGTGTTCAAAATTCAACTATTCAGTTAGCAATTGTTATAAACGAAACAAATATAAACTAAAAGTTTATCATATAAACTTTGAATTAGCAACACATCCATTGTTCAAACTATTAAGTTAAAAATTAATCTTCTTGGTTAAAAATTCAACGATTTGGTTAAAAATATGTGTATTTTTTTAATGATTCCTCTTTGCTGGTAAAAGATTAATCTTTGTGGTTAAGGAAAGAACGGTTTGGTTGGCAATTATTCTGTTTTGGTTGAGGATTCAACTATTTTATTGAAAATTCAACAATTTGTTTGAAATTTTTTTTTCTTTCTTGGCTGAAAAATCTTTTGTTGTTGAAAAATCAACTCTTTTTTTAAAAAGTCGTTGGTTTAGGATAAATTCAATTGTTTTTAATAAAAATAAATATCTGTTTTTGGTTGAAAATTCAACTACTTCGGTGATACTTGAACACGTTTGTTAAAAAATGATTTTTTTCGTCGAAGATTCATAATTTAGTAAAAAATTCATCTCTTTGATTCAATATTGAATTATTTTGTTCAAAATTGTTTTTTTTTGGTTGAAAATTTTTTTTTACCGGAAAATTAACTATCCCATTTTTAATAAAAAAATTTTTTTTTTAGTTAGATATTTAATTATTTGCTTGTATATTCATGCATTTTTGTTGAAAATTCATTTTGGGTTTAAAATTGTATTATTTGGTTGAGAATGTAATTGATTTATTGGAAATTAATTTCTTAAACTGAAAATGCAACTATTTCATTTTCCGACAAAGAGTTATCTTTTTTTCGTTGGCAATTCAAGTGTTTGGTGTTAAAATCAATTTTTTTGTTAAAAATTTATATTTTTGTGTAGAAAATTTGTCTTTTTAGATTGAAAATTCAATAATTTAGTTGAAATTTTAATTTTTTTCTTGACTGAAAAATTTTTTGTTGTTGACAAATCAACTCTTTTGTAAAAAGCCGTCTTTTCAAGATGAATTCAATTGTTTTTAATTAAAATAAAAACATGTTTGTTAAAAACTCATTTTTCCATTTAAGATTTATAACTTAGTCAAAAATTCATCTCTTTGATTCAATATTAAACTGATTTGTTCAAAATTAGTTTTCTTGTGTGAAAATTAATTTTTTTTAACGAGAAATTAACTATTCCACTTTTGATTGAAAATTTATCTTTTTTAGTTAAATACTCAACTATTTGGTTGAATATTCATGTATTTTTTTAAAAATTCATCTCTTGGCTTGAAATTGTATTACTTGGTTAAAAATGTAACTATTAATAAAAAATTAGGTTTTTTGTCTGTAAATTAATTTTTTAAATTAAAAAAGTAAATATTCTATTTTCCGTTAAAAATGTATGTTTTTTAGTTTGAAAATTCAACTATTTGGTTGAAAGTGAACTTTTTTGTTGAAAATTTATATTTTTAAGGAAGAATTTTTTGTATGAGGATTGAACTATTTTACTGAAACTTCGACTTTTCAAGTGTGCTTTTTAAATAAAAATAAACCCTTTTTTTGGTTGAAAATTGAACTACTTGGTTTGAATTTAAACTTAATTGTCATCCTACAAATATTTTCATGCAAAAACTGTACATTTTTGTACTTTCTTCTTAAATATTACAGCTACAATAAAGTATAGCAAAGCTTGCAAATTCGTCAGAATTTTAATAATAAATTGACAAAGGGAAATTTTACAATAATTTGATTTGGTGATTTATGGTGATTCACGAAAATGGCGATTAATATTTTTCCTGAAGTACAAAATAAAAAATGCCCACTGATTTCAAAACTATCAAAACATTTTTTTAATTTTTTCAGCCTCTTTTCAATTTTTTTCTCAAAGGAGTTGGTTTAACAAAAAAAAATTAATAAAGCAAAAAGAAGCAATTTTGGAAGCATTTCTCAAAACATTTTTTTTCGGGACCAAATTTTACGCAGTTGCTTTTCACGCAAAGAAGAAAATAAAAGGACCCCAGGGTCTTTCATTTTCTAAAGTTATTTTTAACGCTACGCCCTAGTATGTACTTTAATCGTAAGAAAATATAAGAAAAGTAAATTGAATCAGTGAAAATCTCACCCTTTTCCATCGCTTTCGTAATGGGACAGTCTTTGTGCGCTAAGAGTAGAGCCTTCAACTTCGCAACCTCAGATCTCAAAGATTTAACTTCTGCTTGCAAACAGGTATTCCTATCATTAACATTTTTCACTGTCGTTTCCAATTCTTGAATCCATGCTTTTCTCCTCGCTCGGCAGCGCATGGAACTTGCTCGATTTCGTTCTAAAATGTCTTGCTTTTGGTCAAATTGCTTTCTTCTGTTTTCTTTCGATGGTGAAGATTCTTTTACTTTCTCAGGAATTTTTTCCGTCTTCTCATTTACAGTTTCAGTTAGACCTTTTGTTAGAGCTTGCTTCAATTTCTAAAAGAAAGTATAAAACTCAATCACTTTTTCTTCTAAAGGAATCAAAAAAATAAATGGAAATCTATTTACCATTTTTGCAATGGAAAGTTTGGACGCTTCGGTTCTTTTTTGGTCCGCTTCTTTTGTCCTCAGAGGAGGCTCAGTTTTTAAAATCACGCGTTGAGTATTTGTGCTATTAATGCTACTTTGAGAGTCAGTCACAGGAGCTGCAGATAGTTGCAGCAGTTTACCATCTGAGGTTTTTAATAATAATTGTACCTCTTCGCCATTGATGGACCTAGAAGATCATAATCACAAAATTGGTTATTCAATTTCATTTAATTCCAAAATTTAATATTTTCGCAATTCTAAATACCAATCCAGGTCTCGGACTCAGTTCAGAGATTTAAAAAAGTGTCAATAGTGACACAAATTTAAAAAAACAGTAGCAAAATAGTGTCATGCAATTTAAAAAATATTAAATCGAGGGGCAACTATTTTTCAAATCTAGTGTATCTGAAAAAAATTCTCTGAAAATTCCAAGTTTTTTTCAGGTATATAAAGTTTTTTCTAGGTATAATTTTTAATAGAACGGAGCCATTCAAATATAACAAATTATATTACATGAAATTCTTAAATATATTTTTCCCATCGATTAATTAAATATTTAATAATACTAAAAACATAACTAATCATTTGTTTCATTTGTCTCTAAAGTCCATGAATTTGAATAATATTTTAAAGAAATTTTTATGTTATCTTCTTATACGTAAAATTCAGTGCATATCTAGGTCAAACTAATGTACGCACTATATTAAATTCAATTTAAACCGCTTAGAATTCATAACTTTTAAAGTAAAAATATAAATTTTCAACAAGGTAGATGAATTTTTAACCAAACAGTTGAATTTTTAACCAAAAGGCATAATTTTCTACACAAAAAAAAAAGATTTTTCAATAAAATACATGAATTCTCAACCAAATATTTAAATTTTCAACTAAAAAGAATCATTTTTCAACCAAATAGTTGAATTTTGAACTAAAAAATATCAGTTCAATCAAAAATAGAATAGTGCAGTTTTCAGTTACGAAAATTTATTTTCCACAAAAAAAAATTTTCAACCGAAGTGATGGATTTTCAACTAAAATGATAAATTTTCAATTGGAATAGATGCATTTTAAGCCAGAGAAATGAATTTTTAAAAGAGCTTAACTTTCAACCAAGTAGTTTTACTTTTAACCAAAAAGATGAATTTTTAACTAAAATTATAAATATTTAACTGCAATACTTAAATTTTTAACCAAAAAGTTGAATTTTCAAACAAGAAGATTAATTTTCTACCAAAAAGACGATTTTTCAAAAAAATAAAATAAATTTTTAACGAAATCGTTACATTTTCAACTAAAAAATACAAATTTTCAATCAAATATATAGTTTTGAGCTAAAAAAGATCTACTTGCAACCAAAAATGAAATAGTTAAATTTTCAGTAAAAAAATTAAATTTCAACTGAAATTTTTCAATTTTGACAAACGAAAATTGAATGGTTAAATTTCTAGTTAAAAAAAATTTATAACAAAAAAAAAACTAAACTTTGATAAAATATTTACATTTTCAAATAAAGTGATGAATTTTCAACTGAGCTGAGGAATCTTTCAATGAAAAAGTTGGATTTTAAACCAAAACGATGAATTGTCAACTAAAATTTTTAATCTTCAACTGGAATTGTTGAAAAAAAAAAACAGAAATGATAAATTTTTAACTAAAATTATGTACCTTTTAAATGGAATAGTTGAATTTTCAACCAAGAAGAATAATTTTTACCAAAAAAGACGAAGTTTCAATAAAATACAAGAATTTTTAACTAAAAAAGATAAACTGTCAATTTTAAACTAAAAAGTTAAATTTTCAGTTGAAAAATGTTTAACCAAAGAGATGAAGTTTCAACTAAAATGATGAAATATTAAACTGAAATAGTTATATTTTCAGTTAAAAAAAATTATTTTCAATCTAAAAGAAACTAATTTAAAAAAATAGTCACATTTTCAAATAAAGTGATGAATTTTTAAGTGAAATGATGAACCTTCAACTAGAATAGGTAAATTTTAAAACGGAAAGATATATATACATTTTTGGTTGACAAATGATCTTTCCAATTTAAAAATACAAACTATTTGGTTATACAATTTTTAAAAACGAAAAAAAGATAAACTAAAAATTAATCAAATAAACTTTGGATCAACATCACATCCATTGTTCAATCTGTTAAGTTGACAATTCTTCTTTTCTGGTAAAAAATTAATCTTCTTTGTTGAAAATTCAACTATTTGATTAAAAATGTATGCATTTTGTTGGGTTCATCTTTTTGGTAGAAAAGTAATCTTCTGTGTGAAAAATTCATCTTTTTGGTTAAAATTTTAAATATTTGTTGAATATTAAACTGTTTTGTAGAAATCCTTAGATGAAATAATCTCTTAATCTGTTCTAATTGAGGATTCAACAAATTTGGTGCAAATTCCACAATTTGATTGACGTTTTTTTCCTTTCTTGACTAACAATTTGTTTTGCTTGAAAATTTAGCTATTTTGTTGAACATTCATTTTTGGTTTGAAAAATCATCTCTTTCTGTAGAAATGTCACCTCTCTTGGTTAAAAATTAAACTTTTTGGTGAAAATTCAGATGTTTTGTCGAAAATTCGCATTTTTGGCAAGAAAATTCAACAATTTGGTAACAAATTTAACTATTTGGTTAGAAATATATGCATTTTGTAAAAAATTCGTATTTTTTGGTAGATAAATTTTTTGACTATAAATGCAATTTTTGGTTAAATATGCAATTTTTGGTTAAAAATTAATCTATTTTGGTTGAGGACTCAAGTATTTTGTTGAAAATTCATCTTTTTAGGTGGAAAATTGTACTCCTTAGTTAAAAGTTAAACTACATCTTCAAAAGTTATTTTGTCTTTAAATATTCACAATTATAATAAAAATAAGTCTCTTTTTAATTAAAAATTTAACTATTTTGTTAAAAACTCTACAGTTTTGTAGAAAATTTGTCTTTTTTGCTTGTAAATTGAAAAATTTGGTACCAAATTACACTTTCTTGTAAAAATATTCGTTTTCTTACTGAAAATTATTTCTCTGAAATGAAAATTGAACTATCTATTTTTCGTTAAAAATTGATCTTTTTAGTTTAAAAATACAAACTATTTAGTTAAAATGGTTATAAAAGAAAAAAAACCCTGAAAATTAGTCAAATAAAATTTGGACTAACACCACATCCATTGCTCAAACTATTTAGTTAAAAATTTATGTAACTTGGTAAAAATGTACGTATTTCGTAGAAAATTCTTCTTTCTGGTAGAAAATTCATTTGTTCTGTAGAAAGCTCATTTGTTTGATTAAAAATGCAACAGTTTGGTTAAAAAATAATCTGTTTTAATTAAAGATCCAACTATTTTGTTGGAAGTTCGCACTTTTTGGTTCAATTTAACTGTTTTTTATTTAAAATCAAAATCTTATCTTTGTTAAATCATCAACTATTACGTTTTGAATTGAGAATTCATCTTCTTTCGTTGAAAAATTAACCTTTTGGGTTAAAAATTCAACAATTTCGTTAAGGTTTATTTTCCTTTTTGACTAACCATTATTTTTGCTTGAAAATTTAATTATTTTGTTGAACAATAATCTTTTTGGTATGAAAAATCATCCCTATCTGTAGAAATTCCACCTTTTTTGGCTAAAAATGCAAATGCATGCTTAAAATTTAATCTTTTGTAGCTTGAAAATTTAACAATTTGGTAGAAACTTAGACTATTTGGTACAAAATTAAACTTGTTCGTAGAAAATTAGTTTTTTATTGAAAATTAATTCACTTAAATAAAAATTTAATTACTATATTAAAGAAAGATCTATTTAGTAAAAAATTTTTAGAAACGAAAAAAACATAAATTAAAATTTAATCAAATAAAATTTTGACTAACATCACATTCATTGTTCAAAATATTTAGTTGAAAACTTATATAATTTGTTGAAAATGCTTCTCTTTTGGTAAAAATACAATTATTTTGTTAAAAATTCGTTTTTCTGGTAAAAAATTAATCTTCTTGGTTAAAAACTAAACTATTTGGTCAAAAATGTATATATTTTGTTGAGAATTCATCTTTTTGTATGAAAATTTAATTATTTGGTCAAAATTCCATATGTTGTGTAGAAAAGTCATCTCTTTGATTAAAAATGCAACTGTTTGATTGAAAATTAATTTGCTTTAGTAGAATATTCAACTCTATTGTTGGAAATTCGTACTTTTTAGTTCAATTCAACTTTTTTTTTTGAATGAAAATATTTTCTTCGTTAAAATATTAACTATTACATTTTTTATTAATAATTCATCTTTTTTCGTTGAAAATTGAACTACACTGTTAATTGATAAAAAGCAGTAAGCTTCTAAGTTGATAAATTTCAAAATTTTATTTTCTAAATCAAACCAAATTAAATAAAAAATTAAACTTACAAAGGTGTTGGTGCCTGAACTGCAGGAACTTTCGGGACGATCGCAGTATTTGTTTGTTTAACAACAATCCTCTCGGTTGTTTGAATGCTATTTGTACAAGTAGTTGTGATTTTTAATTTCTTGACTACTTCCTCCGCATGCGAATTTTTCTTTCTCACTCTACTTCTACGTATTTTTGTTTTAGTTGAACTCGTCTCATTTGAAGTTTCAGTCACAGTGATTGTAGGGGGTAAAGAAATTGTAGTTTGGGGAAGAACTTGATTTGTAGATGGAGTTTCCTCAATATGCGGAAATATGTGAGGGGTATGTAATGTATCGTCTACACTTCCAATCTAAATAAAAATGCAACAAAATTAGTAAAAATTAATAAGGTTTGGTTAAATGGTTCAAAAATATACATTTTTAATAGTGATTCACTTCTGAAACTGAGATTGATCCTGTTTTTCCAGCTTCTACCGCTCTACGAAAAGTTTCTTCAAAAGGGTTAACGCTTTGCAGATCTTGGAATAAACCGACTTCCTCGCAGTTTCTGATAAATCTTGTGGGTGTCGGAGTTTGATCAGCTGAAGAATATTGATTTAAAAATAATTAATGCAACCAGATTGCGAAAAATCTGTTGTTATAAAATCTTTTTAGCTATTCTCTTAATTTTTTAAAATACCTTAACATTTTCAAATCGTTCAAAATCACTTCAAATTATTGAAATCTATTTAAAAAATACCCTAAGATATTTCAAAGCGTTAAAAATGTTTTGAAATCCCTTGGAATTTCGAAATCTCTCAAGAATTCCAAGGAATTTTTAAAAATACCCTAAAATCTTTCAAATCGTTTGGAACCATTTCAAATTATTTAAATTTATTTAAAAATACCCTAAGATATTTCATATCTGTTGGCAATGCCTTGGAATTTTTTTAAATGCCCTAAAATATTTTAGATCCTTTGGTAAATACCTTCAAATGATTAAAATGAATTGAAAATTCCTTGAAATCTTAAAAAACAAAATAAAATATTTTAAATCCTTTACAATCTTTTAAAAATTTTTACACTTTGCAGATCTTGAAATAAACTGACTTCTTCACAGTTTCTGATAAATCTTTTGGGTGTCTGATTTTGATCGGCTGATTACAACTTTTCCTAAATTTTTTTTTAAATTCTACAAAATTAAAAAATGTTTTTAATTCTCTTGATACCTCTCAAAATTCTTGAAAAACTTCTTTTTCGAAATCTTCAAAAATCTACATTTTATTTGAAATCTTCTCAAGATTAAAATTATTGTCGAATTTTTTTAAACCTTCTAAAAATATTTTGAAATAATTTAGTTTTCACAATTTTTTTTTAAAATCCTGTAAAATAAAAAGAAAACTATCTTAGAATCTTTTCCAGAATTTTCTCCACATATTTTGAAATCTTTAAAACTTCAAATTAATCTTTTAAAACAAAACCTGAATCACTTTGAGTTATTTATTTCTTAATGTTAAAAAATCATTGAGAATTAAAATTTTCTAAACTATATATATTTATTTATATATTTCAAATTCTTCAAAATCTTTTAAAATGCATTAAATTTTTTGAAGCTCTTGAAAATACCTGTGAATTTTCAAAAATGCCTTAACATATTTTTAATCCTTTAAAAAATCTTTTGAAATCCATTCAAAATCTTTAGAGCTGTTAAAAATTCCCTGGAATTTTAAAACATATCCCAAAATCTTTCAAATAATTCAGAATCACTTTAAATTATTAAAATCTATTTTTAAATACCCTAAGATATTTAAGTTCCTTAAAAATTTTTCGAAATCCCTTATAATTTTTTTAGTTTTTTAAAAATTCAAATTTTTTTTAAATACCCTAAAATCTTTTTATTTTAAATCAATTGCAAATCACCCAGAATCATTTCAAATTATTATAATATATATTGAAAAATACACTTAGGTATTTCAAATTAGTTAAAAATTTTTGAAATCACTTAACATTATCAAAGGTTCTTAAATATTCATTGGAATTTTAAAAATATTCTAATATCTGTAAAATTACTTGCAATTCCATCAAATCATTGGAATCAACTTCAAGTTATTTTAAATCTCTTAAAATATACTAAAATCCTAAAAATTCTTTAAGATTTATCTCTTTCTTTCTAATTTAATTCTTTAATTTGATTCTTTAAAATCCAGTAAAATATTTTTAAATTTCTTTGAAACTTGTTAAAGCGCTTTAAAATGGATTAGAACTTCGAAATTCTCTTAAATCTCTAAAATCTTTTAAAATGCGTTCAAGTTATTAAAATCTATCAAAAAAAAGTATTTCGAATCTTTTAAAATACCCTAAAATATTTCAAATCTTTTTAAATCTTTTAAACCTTCTTGCAAATTTTTTAGGCTCTTTATAATTCCTTAGTAGTTTTAAAAATACTCTAAAAGATTGAAAATACTCAGCATCTTTTTAAATTCCTAAAAATATTTTTAATCTTTCGAAATTCTTTTAAACAAATGAGGGTTAGGTTGCAAAGCAGCTCTAAGCTGTACCGTGGCCCTTTAAGTGCCTCTTCAAATAATATTTTCTGAATACATTGTATATGTTGTTGGCATCTTAATGAAGATCTATTATTATTATTATTATTATTATTATTACTT
>JAUELO010000087.1:3756261-3766442 GCA_032357855.1 Amphibolips quercusostensackenii | reverse complement strand
ATCTGGGTGTTCATCTGTGTGTGTTATCAAAAAATTGATTCATGAAAAAATAAGTATTTACAATCAATAAAAAATTTATTTTAACCGTCAACTTGAAATAACAAAGCTAAACCAGGATTTGGACATCAGTAACCAGCAGCAGGGTATGCAAGTATCTGGAAATAAAAAGGAAAACGTCAAAGCTGCAGAGGAACAAGTAATTACGGGACAACGTGGCCTAAGAAATAGGAAGCATAACAACTTTATATGGAATACTTAATACTCAAATCAATTATATTAAATTATTAAAACAGAGTTTATAATCTCAGCATTAAGCCAATCACAAACATTCAACTTTTTCAATGAATGAGACTTTTAAAAATTGCAACCTATATAAAGGCACGAAACTCTAAAATTTCTATATTTTAACTTATTCATACTATAGAAAATAACAATAAACCATGAAGATTTCGCAAGAAAAATATAGGTTTACTTTCACTTCCTTATTAAAAAAAATAAAACTATTTACCAAACATTAAACCTTTTTTTAAAAAATATACAGATCAATATTTGTTGAAAATTATTTGTTCTATTTATTCCAAATTCAGAAATAAAAATATGCAATTTTATAATGAAAGAAAACTATATCGCGTCTACGAAGAAAACAAAATCGATAGCCTTGATGTGTTATAACCATAAAAAGAATATGGAACAGTAACACTGTATGAATGACGCCATAATAATATATGATTTGAGTCAAAATGTTATTATTTATTAGAAGAAAGATCTACAAAAAAGAAGATATGTTTTGTACGAACTTTGACCACCCAAATTCTATCTTCCAGCTGCTTCTTCTATCATTACTGTTGTCTACGAAATTTCTATAAAATAATTTTATATCTGATATTTAAAGACGTTAGCGATTTACTTTCAATCCTTTCATTTTACAAAATTAAAAAATATTATCAGAATTATTTTTATGTAGTGAGAAATTGCACAGTTTTAATGTTTTTCAATTTTTACTAACTGATATTTTTAATATTTATATAATTATTCACCTTGCAACCATAGAAAAGAAATACTGAAAGTGATCTAGAGAGAATTGCCGCAGTTTTGCCATCCTCAAAAATCCTTAGAAAATTTTCTTCGGTGAGAGATGCTGCTGGAAAGACTTGCCGCAGTTCTGCCATCTTTCCTACTACTTAGAAAATTTTCTAGGGCAAGAAATGCCGTTAGGGACACTTGCCGCAGTTTTGTCATCTTTCAAACCATATAAAAAAATTTTCTTGTCCGGAGATGCTGCAAGGAATACTTGCTGCAGTTTTGCTATGTTTGCAATTAGTTTGAAAGTTTTCTGGTCAAGAGATTCCGCTGGGAGGCTTACCGCACTTTTGATATCTTTAGAACTAGTTAAAAAATATTCTTAGGTAAGATGCTACTGGAAGCACTTGCTGTACTTTGGCCATCCTTACAACAAATTAAAAAATTTTCTGGTGCAAGAGATACCGTTGGGAAGACTTGTTGCAGTTTTGCTATCTTTGGAACCACATAGAAAAATTATCTAGGCGAGAGATGCGGCTGGGAGGCTAGCCGCTGTTTGGCCATCTTTACAACTAGTTAGAAAATTTTCTTCGGAGATGCTGCTAGGGAGACTTGTCGCAGTTTTGCCATGTTCACAGCTAATTAGAAAGTTTTATAAAGCGACAGTTGCAGCTGGCGAGACTTACCGCAGTTTCGTCATGTTCACAGCTAATTAGAAAGATTTCTAAGGCATAAGATGCCGTTGGGGAGACTTACCGCAGTTTGGCTATCTTTAAAAATAGACATGTTTTCTGGGAGGAAGAAACTGCTGGGTATACTTGCTGCAGTTTTGCCATCTCAAAGACCGCATAGAAAAATGATTTAGGCGAGAGATGCCGCTGGGTGGCTAGCCGCAGTTTTGCCATGTTTACAGCTAATTAGAAAGTTTTCTAAGGCGAAAGTTTCCGCTGGATAGATTTTTCGCAGTTTTGCATCTTTACAAATAGTTAGAAAATTGTCTTGAGCAAGAGATGCTGCTGGGAAGGCTTGCCCCAGTTTTGCCATCTTCCCTACTACTTAGAAAATTTTATGCGCAAGAGATGCTGCTGGAAAGACATGTTGCAGTTTAGCCATCTTTAAAATCATATGGAAAAATTATCAGGGCGAGCAATTCCGCTGAGAGGCTAGCTGCAGTTTTTCCATCTTAACAACTAGTTCGAAAATTTTCTTTGAAGAGGGATGCTGCTGAGGCGACTTGCCGCAGTTTTGCCATGTGGACAGCTAATTAAAAAGTTTTCTAAGGCAGGATATGCCGCTAGGACGACACGCCACAGTTTTGTCATGTTGGCAGCTAGTAAGAAAATTTTCTAGCTGATAGATGCAGCTGAGGAGACTTGCTGCAGTTTTGCCATTTTAAAACCCCATAGAAAAATTCTCTGTGCGAGAAATGACGCTAGATGGCTAGCTGCAGTTTTGCCATCTTTATAACTAGTTTGAAAACTTTTTTGGAAGAGAGATGCTGCTGGGATGACTGGCTGCAGTTTTGCTATCTTTCAAACCACACAGATAAATAATCTGGGCGAGAGATGCCGCTGAGGGGCTAGCCGCAGTTTTGCCATCTCTAAATTTAGTTGAAAAGTTTTCTGAGGCGATATTTGCCGCTGGAGAGACTTACCGCATTTTTGCCGTCTTTGAAACCACATAAAAAAATTATTTGGGCGAGGCTAGCCGCAGTTTTGCCATGTTTACAACTAATTAGAAAGTTTTCTAAGGCGACAGTTGCCGCTGGAGAGACTTGCCGCAGTTGTCATGTTCACAGCTGTTTAGAAAGTTTTCTAAGGCGTAACGCGCCGCTGAGGAGACTTGCCGCAGTTTGTCTTTCTTTACAAATAGACATTTTTTAGGGTGAGAGATGCTTTTGGGTAGACTTGCTGCAGTTTTGCCAACTACCCTACTACTTAGAAAATTTTTTGGGTAAGAGATGCCGCTGGCGGTGCTTGCTGCACTTTTGCCGTCTTTGAAATCACATAGAAAAATTATTTGGGCGAAAGATGTCGCTGGGGGGCTAGCCGCAGTTTTCCTGTTTACAGCTAATTAGAAAGTTCTCTAAGGCGAAAGTTGTGGATGGAGAGACTTGCTGCAGTTTTACCATGTTTACAGCTAATTAAAAAGTTTTTCAAGTCGATGAATGCCTCTGGAGAGACTTGCCGCGGGTGATAGATCCCGCAGATGTGAAAGTTAATTCTGGGAGACTTGTCGCAGTTTCGCCACTTTGATGTGGAGTTAACAATTTTCCCCGGATAAGGGACGCCTCTAAAGAGACTTGCCGCGGTTGAGAGATGCCGCAGATGTAAAAATTAGTCTTGGGAGGCTTGCCACAGTTTTGCCACGTTGATGTACACTAAAAAATTTTCTCTAATGGACGTAAACGATTTTTCAAAGGAAATAGATGCTAGTTGGAGACTTGCCACTAGTGAACAATTCCGCAAAAATGGCAAAATTTTTGTAAGAAATGCCTAACGAGAGACAAGCCGCTGTATAAAGGTGCTACAGTTGTGACATGCCGCAGATGTGACATGCCGCAGTTGTGACATGCCACAGTTGTGACATGCCGCAGTTGTGATATGCCACATGCGTGACTAACCGAAGGTGTAACTTGCCGCAGAGAGACTATTTGCATATGAGATGATAGGGACCCATTTATACAAGAAAAGTAAATTTAAAGAAATTAATTTTTGGTAAATTTTTTTAACCAGTAATAATATAAAGAATTGTTTAATAATTTCAAACATCATATTCGCTAAGCCCTACTTGAGCCTTCACGTCAGGCAAGGTGATATATTCGTCTAATTAATTTTTAGTAGCTTTGTTTTAATAGCAATTTTCACAGAAATTTTTTAAAAATTTTGGTTAGCATATTTCTGGAGCCCTAAATAAGCCCTTAATTAATATATAAGGTGAATTTTCTGTCAAATCATTTTCAGTACGTTCTACAGCACTGTTCGTTTTGCTTAAAGTTAAGCTAGAGCAAACACTATTTTTTTCAAAAAATAATAGAGCCCTAAATTAGGAAATAGGGTCCCAAATCAGCTCTACATTAGCCCTAATTAATTAAATAGGTTATAATCTCTGTGCCTCGATAGTGTTCTGTGAACTTAACATACCTCGACTTTCTATCTCTGTTGCAAGAGAAATTTGCGAAAAACAAAACTTATTCGCTTAAACAATTTATACGAACATCTTATTATGACTCAAAACTAGTATTATATCTATTAGAAACAATTTGAATTTTTAAAAACCGCAAAAACTTCACAAAATCTTATAGAGACTTATATAAAACTTATAGACCTTATAAAACAGAGTCATGGGGTCGATATTTAAAAAGTTTTTTTTTAAATTGTATTCTGTATGTCATTGTGAGAAGAAATATTGTGTTTCAACTTGATTCACATAATGTTGACTATTCCAAATAAAATATACAAGTAGATCTTTTTTTATAGGAAATACGTGCTACATTTAGTTGGGCTTCCGGAATCTCTAAAAATCATGCAAAAAAACCTATTTACTGTTTCGTGGATTTGAACAAATTTTGATGTGATGTGAAGGATAAATACAAAAAAATTTGGTAACCCTACTAAACATTCTCGACAGGAAACTCTATTAAACTTAATTTATCTACAACTAAGTATTACTATGTGCATTAGGTATTATTATTAAATCTCCCATATATTTAAAAATAAGCTTTATTTCCTTCCTAAACATATAAAATTTAATCAATCAGGAATTTCACAGTTTCTATTGATATGAAAAATTTTCTTAAAACGACGGAAACTAACAGTGTAAGGTAATTAAAATATTTTGATAAATTTTTTTGCAAATGCGGTATCTTATAAAGATTTAAGCTATTTCTAATAAAATGTATAGGTTGTATGCAGAATTGTTATTGGTAAAATAATAATAAAATTTGCAATTTCAACAAAAAATGTCGTGCATAATGTAGACTTTTTAAAATTATTTATTTAAATTATATCGAAGCAGAGATTTCTGCATCAGGGAACCAAAAAAAATGTTATTATTTCACTTTTTTGGAATTGTTTTCAGTGATTTTTTAAATTGGGTATTTTTGAATATTTTACTTCTACTGTGATGTTTGGATTGTTTCGAAGGCATTAAAAAAATTTGTTTCCACGAATGAAAAATAGTAACATGTTTATTTTCTTGAAAGTGCAAAAATTTTAATTCGAAATATTGAATTAAAATATTTTTCCAACATTATTAAAAGTTCAAATAATATCAAAAAGGAAAATATTTGTAATTTCTATATATAAATGATTTTAATTTATTTCCGACTTTTATCCGATGTACAATGAGAATTTTGCCTTATGACAGATGCCGTCTTGGGACATGATAAAAATTGCAAAGGCAGTGTCGCTATTATCAGTGTTAGAAGGTGAAGATATCAGTGACCCAAAATTTTATCCTGCAAGGCCAATATTATTTAACGCCTCATGCAATTAGTTTAAGATAAGGAACAATAAAGAAGCAAAGACAAAATTTAGTTTATTTTTTTTCTCGTATTGGAAAAATAAAACCGAAGGAATGCAGGATCAGGTAAAAAAAATAATTCTTTTTAACGATTCCGACCAAATTCTCCAAAATGTTATTCAATACAAAGTCTCCCTTATTGTATAGAAAATCGCCCTGAAAAATGCGACAAATCATCTATCAAAAAATGTGCTAAAGTTTTAAATAAACACAAAATAATATTGCGTCCAAAATTGGACACAAATTTCCACCATGATGTAGGGTTGAACGGCTTAGATGTGCGAGATGTCTGCGAAAAAGGAAATGTGTCGGCTGAATTACTGAATGCACAGTTACATGTTTTGCCAAAGACACAGGTTCTGTTTCTGATAATTTCGTACGTTTCCGTGTCTGCACAAATGTCGCTAAAAGAAATTTTAGATTTCATAAATTTGCTGAGCCATTACGCCCAAGACGTTACATGTTCAGGAGATTCGTAAACTAAATGAAAAAATAGCAGAAGAAGGAAACTACCAGTCTCTTAAGTCTCTATAAGTACTTCAGAAAGCTAGATCGGAAGAACTTGGAAAGAACGATTTGGATGCAGACGATCGGGTTGTCATTTTAATACAATTTACCACTATGAAAACCGAAAATTATTCTTTTATAAGACGATATGCCGTTAATCCGCTTGTACTGTTATTATGCCTATTGCAGCAAATTAGCTTTTTGAAAGTGCTTTCGTCAAATAAGATTATTTTAAAATTCGATGCTACAAGCTCAATTATTCAAAAACCGTTTCCGGAATCTAATAAAGTATACCTATATACTGGCGTCATTAAGGTTTTTGGCAAACTCGTGCCGTTATTTTAAATGATCACCAACAGCGATACGGGTAAAAATATTTGAAAGTGTTTAATGTTCTTAAAACAGCTTTGGATGGAAAACAAAATCAAGTGGCCCCGATTTAAACCAGTGATCACGAATTGGTCATGGGCTAATATTAACGCAATAATAGAAGCTTGGAATAATACGAATATCATTTCGTATGCAACAGCTGCCTACGAACATGTGAACGGCAAAAGGAAAGAATTCATTTTCATATTGATCATAACGTGTTATCCACACTTCATGAAAATGATTTCTTGTTTTTTGTACAGAAAGCAAATTAAGAATAAAAGGAAGAAAATCATTCTCGAATGCATGGCAATACTCGGTCACTTTTCTAACTTGAAGGATCTTCTGCGAAAGGTTGAGTGTTTTTATGTGATATTATTATCAAAGAAAAAAACAAAGCGAGTAACAGATACCATAGCTGAAATCCAAGAAAATGAGATAATTCCTTCTGAAGAATTAGACAATGAAAACGATGAGGATAATTTATATAAAAGTTCTCCTCTCAGTAAAAAACGATGATAAAATAGAAGGCGAAGACAATGATCATCAATCAAACGTTTTCTTTGAGCATTTGCGTAAAAGTCTATTACTGTACTGCTTCTTCTGGACTGCGATTCTCAGAAAAGATTCTAAGCACTACTCAAACGCGGACGTAGAAAATAATCATAAAACTGAAAGAATCTACTTGCAAAGGATCTTTCAACATTAAAGTTGGACGTATAATAGCAAGACTTGAAAAAATCATTCACAAATGCACGCAAACGCAAACTTCAGAAAGCGCCTGATGACCTTAACTCGCAGGAGTGTTAGTTAAAGCGTAAAGAGATCAAAACTGTCTATCACGATGGTTGTGCCCTTAAAGTGGAATGCCTGGAGTCTTAAAAAGAAGCACAAGTTGATGAAAGTTTCAATGGAAGGATAAAAGAAAAAGATCCGCACGTCGCTCCAAAAGCTTCTCACAATTATGTTGTTGCCTGCACTAAGGGTGAAGAAAATGAAGAAATTTTCTTGTACGCTGAGAATTACAGAACCTTGTTAGTAGCATTTCATTGTTTTCTATAACTGTTTAATAAATTGTTGAAAATTATAAACAATATAATTATTTAAAAAATGACTTTTTTAACAAAATAAAAGAAAAACCTGGAGATATTCCCAAAACAAATTCAGCGGTACCTTTAATTCTTTAGTAGGACTCTTACTTTTGTTTATAATAAATGCTCAATCTTGAAATCTATGTGCAGCACGTTGCAACACGGTGGGGTGTATGTGGAGGGGATAAAAACAATGTTTAAACTAACTTTCTTGCACAGTTACAAACTTTTATTAATTTTTGATACTTCTCGGTCAGGTATGCTACAGTTAGTAACACTTTACTGTTTTCTATCATTGTTTAATAAATTATTTAAAATCATAAAAAATATAATTGCTTAAAAAAATGACTTTCCAGAAAATAAAAAAAACACCTGAAGATGTTCCCTAGACGAATTTTTTCAGTACCTTCACTTTTTTGGTAGGGCTCTCACTTTTGTTTATAATAAATGCTCAATCGTGAAATCTATATGCAGCAGGGTGTGGCACGGTGGAGTGTGAGTGAAGGGGATAAAAACAATGTTTAAACTAACTTTTTTGCACATTTTATAATTCTTATTACTTTTTGATACTTTAAGGTACGTTATGCTACAGTTAGTAACTCTTCCTTGTTTTATATAATTGTTTAATAAATTATTAAAAATAATAAACAATATAATTGTTTGAGAAAAAATATTTTTTTAAAAGTGAAAAAACACCGGAAGCTATTCCCTAAACGAATTCATTAGTACTTTTACTTTTTTAGTAGGACTCTTACTTTTGTTCATGATAAATGCTCAATCCTGAAATCTGTATGCAGCACGTTGTAGCTTGGTAAAGTGTAAGTGGAGGGGATGAAAACAATGTTTAAGCTAACTTTTTTGCACAGTTTGGAATTGTTATCAATTTTTTATACTTTAAGGTACGTTATGCTACAGTTAGTAACATTTCATTGTTTTTTATTATTGTTTAATAAATTATTAAAAGTTATAAATATTATAATTGTTTAAGAAATAATATTTTTTCACAAATAAAAAAAAAAAGAAGATATCCCCGAGAAAAATTTATTAGTGTCTTTACTTTTTTAGTATGACTCTTACTTTTGTTTATAATGAGTGCTCATTTCTGAAATTTATATGCAGCACGTTGTAGCTCGCTGGAGTGTGAGTGGAGGGGATAAAAACAATGTTTAAACTAACTTTTTTGCACAGTTTGTAATTTTTGTTAATTTTTGATACTTCAAGGTAAGTTATGCTACGGTTAGTAATATTTCATTGTTTTCTTTAATTGTTTAATAAATTATTACAAGTTATAAATAATATAATTGTTTAAAAATGACTTTTTTATAAAATAAAAAAAACCTGAAGATATTCCCGAGAAGAATTTATTGGTATCTTTACTTTTCTAGTATGACTTTTAGTTTTGTTTTTAATAAAAGCTTCATTATAAAATCCATATGCAGCACGTTGTTTTCTGGAATTGTTCAATAAATTATTAAATATTATGAAAAATATAATTTTTTAAAAAATAAGATTTAAAAAAAAAAATAAAAAAACTACCTAAAGATGTTCCCGATACGAATTTATTGGTATCTTTACTTTTTTAGTGGGACTCTTAGTTTTGTTTATGATAAATGCTCAATGTTTAATAACAATGTGATTATTTAAAAAATGACTTCAGAGAAAAAACGAAGAAAAGGCCTGAAGATATTGCCGAGACGAATACAGGGTTATTTTTATTTTTTTCTATGGCCATTACTTTAATTTCAATTCAATGCTCAAGCCTCAGATCTATATGCATAGCTAACTTCTGGGTCATAAAAAATCGATATTCGTAAGTGCTTTTTGTCTTTTTTTAAATAAAATAATCTGAGATACAATATTACTTTGATTCAAAAGAAGGCATAGTTCGTCTTGCATGTATCTTAGTTCTAATATAACCATCTCTTGCATTGTTTTCTATGACCTTCGAGGATGCTTCACTTACAACTTTAACCATTTCTTCTACTGCTTGAGTCTGACAAGGAAGTTTCCATATGTTCACTTCTGATCTCGAACCATTTTTAACGATATCTTTCAGACATGTTTTCGTTTGTCGGCCAACATCGCAAGCAAAAGATTTTCATGATGTCAGAAGTACGCATTCCTTTTTAAGACTGGATCGATAACTACTTTCAGAGATTTATTCAAGTACCGAGAAAGCTTTACTTCTTTCCACACATATTTTCACCTTAAGTACAAGCAAGATTGGCTTTTCATAACGGCACAGGAATTTTGGGATGCATCACGAATTAATACTCCAGTTTTTCGGCAAACCTACACCACTTTCGTCAACTTGACTCTTATTTAATTTGTGGGCTTTAATTGACAATCAACATGTGACCATGAAATGAAATCATCATCAGTATCAGATTCTTGCTCTTCTTCTTTTACCTCTTCTACTTCTTTTTCTTTTTCAAGTTTATCATCTACTTTTATGGAAAATATAGCAGAAGTTGTTTCAGTTTCACTCAATACAACAAGTGAAGGCTTTTATATATATAGTTAAAAGTTTGTCAAAAGGACAACCGCAGGATTTTGCAAGGAGCGGGTGCTAATGTGAAACACGGCACCTGCTCCCAGCGAAATCGCAGTAAAATTTCAGCTGCAACCACGTCTCACGACCGTGAGATAGGTGGTTGCAGTCTGTGACGG
>JAUELO010000087.1:3681749-3694042 GCA_032357855.1 Amphibolips quercusostensackenii | reverse complement strand
TTAAAAACTTGTTTTTTCATACACAAATTGATAATAATAATGATAAAAATTATAATTCATGTATGTTTGGATTTTGATTAGATACTGTTTTATTATTATTTTATTATTTTTATTAGTTAAATATGTAACAGCTCAAAACCAAACATATTTTTTGAAATATAGGGAAATTCGCTAAAAAGCTTCCATTCGTTAAAAAAAATGGACTTTCAAGTAGATTACTCACTCAGAAATTGTTACCTAAAAGAAAGTTGTGCTAAAACCCCCTTATGGATAAAAACTACCCCTTCTAATTTTCAGTTAGAGATATTTTAATTTTATTTAACAAATTTCTTAAAAATTACGTATGAAAAGACCTCAGAAAAAAATATATAAAAATACCTCGCACTATATCGAAGGTAATAAAATGAAAAACTGTAAGAAAACTTAAAAACCACCATCAAAAAATAAATATGTACAGTTTTTCAAAACAAGATAAGGATTTTTTAGAAAATATTTTTAGTGCGTTTATTTGAAGAATTTCCTTTTCTGGTATGATTTATTCTAAGAACAGAAAGAAAAAAGTCAAGTTTTACTTTTTTTATTCTCCAAATATGCAAATATATTCATGCAAAATTATTTGTTTAAAATTTTCTTTTTTTTTAAGGAATTGTTCTGATGATTTCAGTCATAAAAAAATTTACTTTTAATATTAGAACCAGTAGATCTGTAGAGAATGATTTCTCAAAAAATACATAATTTAATAAAATTCAACCATTCTTTAAATATTTTTACCTTTTTTCATAAAAAATGTTTTTTCGAAAACCTCATTTTTGCGCACGAAAAGTAAATTTAAAACAGATAAAAGTCATCCGGACTGCGGTTGCTCGCTGTTATATTAATTTAAATTAATTATTCAATGATGTAAATATTGTTTATAAAGGCTTATTTTTATTTTGAGCAATTCTAATCAATGAATACTTCTTTTTTTTTTTTGCAAAAATGTTTAAAATTCTTGAAAATCACATTTTTCGAAAAAAACTCATAAAAAAACGATTTTCTTAAATATATTAGGCATTATTTTTGCGTTTTAGTTCTAGAACAGTCTTCAGATATTCAGAAAAAAAAAAAATTTTAAAGTATCTTTAATTGGGCTCAAATCTAGGTATAAATAGGTGGAAATTAAAAAAAGGAGAAAAATTGATTTTTCTTAAACATGAATATAACAATTTTTGTCTTTCTGATATTAAAATAATCCTAAGGGAAGTTTTTTTTTCAATTTCCAAAGGTGGTTCTTCAAACTTTTCGACAATATTTCATTTTGTCGCGGTGTAGTTTACCCCCCCCCCCCTCATAACGAAATTTAAGAATTTAAACTGGTTTTTTTCATCAAATGGAAGCTTTTTGGCGGGTGCGCTGTTAAATAAATTTTTTTTTTTTATTTGAGTCATCAAAAAAATACAAAAACTGATCTTTTTTGCTGAAATCGTAACTTTTTCTTCTCTCTAATTGATCGTCAATCGAACAGATCGTTCGAATTTTTTTTGCCACTTCGACCTCAGGAACTTGCTGAGGAACTTGAAGCACGCCAGACTCGTACGTCTCATCAGAGAAAAGAATCCCATTGACTTTGGCACGCTCCATTCATCATCGTTTGATTTTCCAAGGTAGAGAGACCGGAAGTCTATTGGACCAGGTGGCGCACAATAGACCTCTTTTTTTCTTTTTCTTAGCAGAGGAAAGAGCATCTCGTGATGTTCGGTCAGCGAAAGCCCTTTAGCATAGATCAATTTTCGTCGTTTGATTTTTTAAGTAACAGATACCGGAAGTCTATTTAAACAAGTAGCACACAATAGACCTCTTTTTTTCTTAGTTGCGGAAGAAGCATCTCGTCATATTCGATCAGCTGAGGAGCTTCAACAGAGATCAATTTTCATCGTTTGATTTTCCAAGGTGGAGAGACCGGAAGTCTACTGGACCACGTAACGCTCAAAAGACCTCTTTTTCTTCTTTTTTTCTTTCTTAAGAGCGAAAGAAACATTTCATGATATTCGGTTAGCCGAATGACTTTAGCAGGGGTCCATTCATCGTCGTTTGATTTTCCAAGGTAAAGAGACCGGAAGTCTATTGGAACAAGTGGCACACAACAGACCTCTTTTCTTTTTTTTCTCTTAGTAGCGGAAGAAGCATCTCTTCATATTTGGTCAGCCGAGGGCCTTTAACAAGGATCCATTCTCGTCATTTGATTTTCCGAGTTAGAAACCGGAAGTCTATTTGACCAGTTAGTGCACAATAGACTTCTTTTTATTTTATTTTTTTTTTTTAGTGGCGGAAGAAGCATCTCGTCATATGCGGCCAGCCGAGGGCTTTCAGCAATCAGCATTTCGAAGTAGCACCCGTAGAGAGCTGATATCTACGGAAATAGCATCTACTGCCAGATTCTATTAATAAGCAGCCGAACGGTGGCTGACGATGTCGGGAAGAACGGGCCGAGCTGGAGCGTGAGTCTCTCAAAACTCCCTTGAGAACGAGCTTTACTTGGCCGCCAACGCCGACCGACATCCGATCTAACTGGCCGGACTGGACTTATTAATAGACTCTACGAAACTTTGCGAAACGAGCCCCGCTCCAATAAACACACTTTTTCTTATAAATCTCGCGTAGGATTCTTTACTTTCTGGAAAAAGAATCAAGAACCGTAGACTGGGGCTAAGCGGCGTATATGTGGGGGAAAGCGGCACACACTTTATTCTCGGTTCAAAACGCGGTATTGATTTTTTTGAGTTTGGCGATTGAAGTTTTACAATTTTTAGTTATAAGACTCTGTATTTTTTTACCTCGAAGAGGCAAATAACGCATTCAAAAAGATAAAATCGAGGGTGCGCCGCTTTTCCCACATGCACCACTTAGCCCCAGTAACTTGCATTCCACTCAATCGAATCGACAATATTTAATGTTTTTTCTAATATTTTGATATCAAAATTCATATATTTATGGGTTGCTCTTCATGTATGAGGTTTGTCATATTGTTTTTTATTTATAAGATTCCTTCCGAAGTTTAGATGAGTCGTATTTCGGGAAAGGTGTGTCAAAATGAGGTCACGTCGTTCTACTGTTCCAGATTTTAAATAGAAAATAAGGTTTCACAAATAAACTCATGAGGATTTTAAATTCCCCAATCAAGTTAGGTTTGGATTCAAGGCAACTTTTTCCAGTCATTTTCAAAAGTAGTTGTATCAATAATCTTCAACTTATCATTGTTATTGTCAAATTTATCTGTAATCTGAACAATTTTTTTAAATAATTATAGTAAGAGAAATGAGCTGTTCAAATTTTTCCATTTTTGTTAATTAGAGGAAGCCTAATTGAAATCACCTAATCTTCACTCTTTCACAATGTATAATAATTTTAAAAAATTCTTGTGAGAGAGAAATTCGATTAGAATATTTCCAATAATATTTTCTTTAAGGTCCAATTAAAAAAAAAACTGAATTCCTTGGATATCACCCTTGACACGGAAATGCCAATGGCTGACGTTCGACAAAGTCTGTCAGCAAGTTCTCTTCATCAGGCCTGCAAGTGGTGAGGCCCTAACCTTTTTGGCTGACTCCCAAAGTGTCGGAGAATTCGTGAAATTTCGTCCCTAATCTTCCTCATCCTCTCTCCTTTCTTCAATTCATTTCCACAAAAAATGTTAATGTTATATATTTATTTCACTCGCATGCAAACACTCATTATTCTAACATTAATTTATTATTTGAGTCTTTTTCAGTGAGAAATATGCCAGATTTTAATGCAAAACGTATTATTTTTAGAGTATACTAAAATTATGAAGAAAACTCTATTGGTGTTTTTTACTATACGAATTTTATACCCAACTATCAAGGAATAACATTTTCATTAGCTATAAATCGATTTTCCATGCAAAATTAATATTTTACATTTTTACATTAAATTCTTTTTGAATAATCGAAAAAGTATTTTTTTTTAAGTTAAATATAATATGAAATAATAAACAATATACAGTTTCAAATATAAATTTAAGATTAAAATTTTTGTTTTCGTATAGAATAAGTAGCATAATAATTTTAATTCCCACAAATTCTTTAAAATTTAATTTTTATCTTAAAAAATGGATTTGCGAAAAGCTCGTTACATTTTCAACAACAAAATTAACCTTGAACTAAAATGATGAATCGTTATCCAAGAAAATGAATTTTTAACCAAATAGTTGAACTTTTAACTCAAAATATGCATTTTTCACTGAAGACACATTTTCAACAAAATACATAAATTTTCAACTGAAAAAAAATTATCTATCGAAAATAGAATAGTTTAATTTTCATTTAGAAAAATAAATGTTTAAAAAATAAAAGAAATTTTCAACGAAATAGTTTAATTTTCAACCAAAGAAATGAATTTTCAATCAAAAGGATGTAATTTTTGCTGATAAGATAATAATTAATCAATAATAATAATTGATAATAAATCATTTTAAGCCAAGCAAATGTACTTTTAACTAAAATGATGAATCGTCAACTAAAAAAATAAATTTATAACAGAATATTTATATTTTCAAAACAAAAGATGAATTTTCGACAACAAAAAACGAATTTTCAATAAACTAGTTACATTTTAAATCAAGCAAATCAAGCTTCAACTAAAATGATAAATCATCAATTTAAAAAATGAATTTTTTTAAAAAAATTAGAATTTTTAACCCAAAAGATAAATTTTCTACCAGAAACGACAAATTTCTAACAAAATACATCAATTTTTAACTAAAAAAAATATATTTTGTGCAGAAAGAAGAAAACTTCAATTTTCAATTAGAAAAATAAATCTTTAACCCAAAAACTGAATTTTCAACCAAATATTTGAATTTTTAACTGAACAGTGAAATTTTTTACCAAAAGAACACAAATTTTCAACAAACTAGTTAAATTCTCAATCAAAGGATTGAAGTTTCAACTAAAATGGTGAATCGTCAACTAATAGAATGAATTTTTAACAAAATATTTGAATTTTCAACCCAAAAGATGAATTTTCAGCAACAAAAAAACAATATTCAATAAACTAGTTACATTTTAAATTAAACAAATAAAATTTTACTTAAATGATGAATCTTCAATTCAAAAAATGAATTTTTAATCAAATAATTAAATTTTCACGAAAAAAAATTTTTTTACCAAAAGCGATCAAATTTTCAACAAAATACATCAATTTCTAACTAAAAAAGTTATATTTTTCACAGAAAACAGAATTGTTCAATTTTCAGGTAGAAAAAAAATCTTTAACAAAAAAACTAAATTTTTAACCAAATATTTGAATTTTCAACCAAAAAGATGAATTTTACACAAAAAGAAAATAAAATTTCAACAAACTAGTTACATTCTCAATTAAAGAAATTAAGTTTTAACTAAAATTATAAATCGTCAACTAAAGAAATAAATTTTTAACAAAATATTTGAATTTCCAACACAAAAAATGAATTTTTATTAACAAAAAGAAAACAATTTTCAATAAACTAGTTACACTTTAAATTAAACAAATTAAGTTTTAACTGAAATGATGAATCTTCAATTCAAAAAATGAATGTTAAACAAAATATTTGAATTTTTAACCCAAAAGATAACTTTTTTACTGTATATTTTAAATTAGAAAAATAAATCGTTAACCAAAAACTGGATTTATAACCAAATAGTTGAATTTTTAACCTAAAAGTTTTTTAAAAGTTATAAGTTAGTTCAACCTAAATTTTCAAGAACAGAAAAAAACAAATTTTCAACATACTCTTTACACGTAACAAAGTACATTTATAACCAAACAGGTCGAATTTATAACCCAAAAAATGAATATTCTTTAAAAAAAGATAATTGTTAAAAAAATGTATAAATTTTCACGTAAAAAAGATAGATTTTGACCCAAAATAGAAAAGTTAAATTTTCAGTTAGAAAAACGAATCTTCCTAGAAAAAAAATAAATTTTCAACATAAAAGATGAATTTTCTACCGAAAATAGAATATTTTAATTATCAATTATAAAAATAGATCTCCAACCAAAAAAAGAGGAATTTTCAACAAAATAGTTAAATTTTTCAAACGAAGAAATGACGTATTTATTGAATTAAGTGTTACAGCAATTATTAAACAATATACAGTTAAAAATACGAATTAAAGATGGATTTTTTTTTTGTATTCCCAGAATCTCTTTTTACAACAATTGAACAAAACTATATATTTTTTAAGATAGTGAAACTTATTTTGACGATTCCTTAATCTATTCTTGCCCATTTTTGATTCGGCATTAAAACACTGGAATGTTTGCACAAGAGAGGCATTAAAGTCTGACATACGGCTCTCAAAAACATACCATTTTTCACGTGTTATTTATTTTTGTTATCCCTGTTAATGCTACTTACGACATCGCGCAACGTCTACAAGCCCAAAAGAGTAAGCGTGAAGCGTTGAGTGTTATTTCGCAGCGATAAAGAGGTAGCTTAAAAGAATCCTGCATCGCCACAGACAGCTTGGTAGAAAAGCAAGAGATTCTTCTGCGACAAATCTCGAGTGTCACCGGATCAGTCTTGTCAAAAAATCCTTGAAAGGGGAGTTCCTGAACAATTTTCACACACGCGGTGCCAAAAGCTCACTTTTCTACATTTTTCTTTTTCACGTTACTCACTCAAATTCTCAGAAATTTAGAAACTTAACTTTGGAGAACGATTTGCAAAACTTGTTCAAAGGTGTTGCGAACTTTTGGAAAAAAGAAAAGTATGAAATTCGAGTATCCGGAACACAAGGACGAAAAAATCGCGTTGTCCAGACACTTACCTAACCCGAGCGACCAGAGAGACGCGCGTCGAGTGTCGTCCCGACGCTCCTCGACGTCGGACGTCTTGGAAGACGCGGGTGGGGAACCCAAAAATGGCGAGCCATCAGCAATCGCGCACTTCGGCCTCTCGGCGAACGGGGTTCAAGTTTATTTCTACTTGTTTAGAGAAACTTGCGACTGGTTGCTCGCGCCACTGCAGAGCTTGCTGAGAAACTTGCAAAGCTTTTGCTTTTGTTTTTCCATTTTTTTATGTCCAAAAAAAACGCGAGGCATCCGTGACGTTTGGGGAATCACGGGCGCCGGAAGTAGTGGGCCGAGCATCTCCAAAGTGGATAATACACCCTCTGAAAATTACTTGTAAGGCAATTTGAACTTGAAATTTTGCACTAGACCTTAAATCGGTTCCAAACTGATTTTGAATCAATGCACAAAAAAAATTAGGTTCCAATTTTGTTTCGGTTCATTTTTTGACGAGTTCATTCTGAACTACATCCAAGTTTGCTGTCAAAAATGAACTTATAATTAGTCAAAGTAAAATTGCTTTTATTATTAAGAGAGTGTCTACTCAAATCCTGGAAAAAATTTCCTGACAATGTCCGGTTTTTTTTTCGGGTATCTCAAGTTTTTTACAGAAATAATTTTTCGTAGTACGGAGCCTTTTAAATATTTCGCATTTTTTTAAATAACCAACTCGGAATATGTAAACAGTTTCGCAAATTTATGGTTAATAATTTTTTCTATTAATATGTTTAATTTAGAAAGTCTTGACAAATTATATTACAAAATATTCTAAAATATATTAGCACCACTGATTAATTAAATAATTAAATGATTCTAAAAACATAATTAATAATTTCTTGACTTTGTCCCTACATTCTACAAATTTAAATTATAATTTGAACAAATTTTCACTTTATTTTTTTTTCCTCAAAATTCAGTGCTTATTTAGATAAAATTAATGTGGGCACTATATTGGAATCAATTTAAATCGCTTCAAATTTCTAACTCTGCAAGTAAAAACATTGCGTTTTGAAAAATATAGATGTATTTTTAACTAAATAATTAAATTTTAAACAAAAAAGATAATTTGTTAACCAAAAATGTAATCGTTAAAATTTCAGTTCAAGACATTAATTTTCCGCAAAAAAATAAAATAAAATTTCAACCAAAGTGACAAATTTTCAACTAAAGTGATTAATCTTTTACAGAAATAGATGAATTTTCAACTAAAATAATTATTTAACAGAAATACTTGAATTATCAACCAAAAAGATAAATTTCTAAACAAGAATATTAATTTTTAACCAAAAAAGACGAATTTCAACAAAATACTAAAATTTTCATGAAAACAGTTGAGTTTTCAGACAATAATGAAAAATTTTTAACCAAATAATTTAATTTTTAATAAAAAAAGATCAGTTTTCAACCAAAAGAAGAACCCTTAAATTTTTAATCAAAAAATGAATTTTTTAACAACACACATAAATTTCAATCCAAAAAAGATCAAATTTTCAACTAACTAATTTTATTTTAAACTAAAAAGATCATTTTTAACCAAAAAAGGTGTAGTTGAATTTTTAGTTAAAAAAATGTATTTTTCCAAAAAAAAAATAATTTTCAACCAAAGTGATGAATTTTTAACTAATGTAATGAATCTTTAACTGGAACAGATGAATTTTAAACCAGAAAGATGAATTTCCAAACAAGAAGATTAATTTTCTACCAAAAAAGACGAGTTTTTAACGCAATACATCAATTTTCAAAGAAATAAATAATTTTTTTATTAAAAAAGACAAGTTTTAAACCATATAGTTTAATTTTAAGCTGATAAAGATCAATTTTTAACCAAAAATAGAAAAGTTAGAATGTCAGATAAAAGAATTTAGTTTTTACACCAACTGAGTATTTTCACCTAAAATGATGAATCTTTAACTGGAATAGTTGAATTTTCAACCAAGAAGATTAATTAAAATTTCAAAAAATTAAATAATAAAGAGTATTAATATTCAGTCGAAGAGATGAATTTTTAACTAAAATGATGGAGTGTTCAAGTGAAATATTTATATTTTCAGTTGAAAAAAAATTATATTTCCCAAAAAAGAATAGATTAAAAAAAATAGTTACATTTTCAAACAATATGATGAATTTTTAACTAAAACAATGAATCTTTAACCTGAATGATGGATCTTCAGCTGTCATATTAAAATTATGAATCAAATGTGATTTTTGAACTAAAATGATGGAATATTTAATTGGGGTAATTGAATTTTCAACCAAAAAAAAATTAATTTCCAACCAAAAAGATTAATTTCTACAAAATAAAAGATTTTTTTAACAAAATCCATAAATTATCGACAAAATAATTCAATTTTCTACTAAGAAAGGTCAATTTTTGCCCAAATAGTTGAATTTTAAACAAAAAAGATCATTTAATAATCGAATAGGTGATAGTTAAAGTTTCAGTTAAACTAATTAATTTTCCACACAAAAAACAAATCTTCAATTAAAGAGATGAATATTCTACTAAAATGATAAATTTTTCAACCAAAAAAAAAACAATTATTTTCAACAGAAAAGTCAAATTTTCAGCCATAAAGATAAAATTTCAACTGATAAAGATGGATTTTTGACCAAATAGTTGATTTTTCAAACAAAAATATTATTTTTTTACTAAGAAATACGATTTCTCTACAAATACATGAATTCTCAACCGAATAGTTAAATGTTCGACTAAAAAGAATCAATTTTCAACTACAGAGTTGAATTTTGAACCAAAAAGGTAAATTATCAACGAGAAATGTGATGGTTAAAATTTTAGTAAAGAACATTAATTTACCACCAAAAAAATTTTTGTTCAAGTAATGTGATGAATTTTCAACTAAAATTATGTATTTTCAACTGGAACATATAAATTTTAAACCGAAAAGATAAATTTTTTACAAAAGAATTTAACTTTCAATCAGGTTTTTTTTTTAACAAAAATATGAATTTTCAACTAAAATGATAAATAATTAACTGGCAAGATTGTCAGTCGAAAATTAATTTTTCAACAAAATAGATAAATTTTCAACGTTATAGTTGTTTCCTAACTATTGATTAGATAAAATCAATTATTTTACATACATTATTATTTCATTATTTACTGTAGGGTGGTCTCTCTCAGTGGAATTTTATGCTAAATCGATGAATTCTAAATTAACCATGTAACAGTTAAACTTGCAGTTTAAAAAATAAATTTTCAACCAAAAGGAAACTATTTTTTCAACAAAATACATGAATAATTAATCAAATAATTGAACTTTCAACGAAACACGATCAATTTTCAAACAATAAAGGAAAAGCCAAATTTTCAGTTGTACAATTATTTTTAATGAAAAAAAATCTATTTCTCATCGCGCACAGCTCTCTTCGCTCGTAAGTTTGAGCGCGCCTAGGGCGCACGGCTGTTGTATCTCGCGCTTCGCGCTCGGCTCTTTTCGGTTTTCGCACTTCATGCTCGGGTTAGATAGAAAGAAGAAGTTTACTTGCAAATATGATCAAATGGTCAAAACCTCCAAGATTAAAATAATTTTCAATTTTTTTTATCTTAAATTGAAAAGGAAGCTAATTTACTCAAGGCTCTACCGGCCTTAAGGAGCACATTCTCATTACGAAACCCGCGCTTCGCGCTCAATTTTTCATATTTTTTTCATATTTCTCTGATCATTTATATAATAACTATAATTTATTGTATATTTTTGTGTACGGCAAAATTTCTGCACGACTACGATAACCTTTGATATAATTATAACATTATTGGAATGCTTTTCATTTTTTCACACTTCTTATAAACTCCAAAGAAAAACCTTCAATTCCTCAAGCTTTGGTTTAACTCACTGAAAATGCTCCAAAAAAATCGAATATTCCATTTTTGGTCAAACAGTCTTTTGTCTAAAAATTTAATTTTTTTATTTTTAATGCTGTTTATTTACGAATAAATTAAAAACCACGCGTCCCCTTAAAAAGTGATTAAGAACAAATTTGTAGATCTTTTTTGGTTGCATAATTTTTCTCGTATTATTTCTCGTGCGATCAAAAATTTTAATTTTCAATTTTTCAAAAGAATTCAAAAAGTTACGGTAGTCTTATAGGGTTTTCAAACAGCAACGTTTCTCTCCTCATGACTTTTTCTCATATCGTGCGTTGTTTGGCTTAAAATTTGTATTTCCTTTTGTTTCTTTAAATTTTGAAAATGCTATAACTCTGCTAATTTTCTTTTTATCGAAAAAAGTCATAAAGACGAATTGTTCAGTCTTCTTAGTAATACAAATAGCCGTACATAGAATTTTTAAATCTTGAAACAAAATCTTCTCACAAATTTTGAAAATACTTAACCTTTTGAATTTTTATCCAAAATAGCTGGCTAACTTTTCCTTTAGGCCTTAAAAAAGTTTGCCTAGCCTCAGTCCGATCTGATCATTTTTTCGAAAGTTGTCGTGCCTGCATACTACAAACTACAGACAGACTACAGACTACTGACAGACACCTTCGTGAACATCTTCTTTTTGACTCAGGGGGTCTCAAAACGTGGAGATTTGATGAAAACCGGAAAAGTCAAACTTTACATATGACTAGTACCTTCTCATTAGAATGAAAATGTAAAAATAATAAACATATTTTTAACAGAATAATTATATCTTTAACTAATAAAATCAATCTTTAACAACATATGTCAACTTTAAACCAAATAGTTGAAATTTCAATAAAAAAATATGAATTCTCAATGAAAAATTTAATAGCTGAAATTTCAACTAAAACCTAACAATTTCCACACTTGAATTGTTTAGTTAAAGTTTCATTTAAGAAAATTATTTTTTAAACAGAATTCATTTTTTTTAACAAAATACTTAAATCTTCAACCAAACAGAAGAAGTTTGAACCAAAAGAGATGAATTCTGATTAGGGAAAGAATTTCACAATGAAAGATACATTTTCTATCAAGAGATAAATTTTTAAGCGAAAAAGTCTAAAGTTTTAGACAAAATTTGGATTTTAAACCAGAAAAGATGAACTGAAGGTCCGAATGTAATAACCGTCTTAGCGCTCGAACACGCGCAGAAGTATTGTCCGCAAAGCAAATTTCGAAAAGTGGTAAAATTTGAGTTTTGACAGTCCATACTTGTACAGAATTTTATTGAGCATCTTTTTTGTACAACAACCAAATTCGAAGGTTGTTTCGTTTTTCATTTATTTAAGGAAAAGGGAATTTTTCAACGAAAAAAAATTCAATACTTTTTGGCGTTCAACTCGCCAGATCTTTGCCGGAAATTTATATTTTTTCTTGAAAATTTTACGTAACATTCTTTAACATGTTCTGCGACTGTTAGAGTGTTTACAAGTTAAAAAAAAAAACATTTCAGGGCCGTATAGTGAATTTTTAAAAATATTTTCTTCGAAATCTTGTATGCATATATACAAACGAAAAAGTTGTGTGAGGAAGTTTC
>JAUELO010000087.1:3603741-3615431 GCA_032357855.1 Amphibolips quercusostensackenii | reverse complement strand
AAGAGAGAATAACAATTTTCTTAATTTAATTTCATATTTTGAATATAAAAATTTTGTAAGTTATTCTGTCAATTCATGATTGTTGTTACTCAAATAAGAATCACCTTTGGAATAAGGAAACCTTTGGTCAGAGTGTTCTATCCACAAAATAAGAGAAAGATTTAAGTTTGAAACTTGAAAGGTGAATCTACGTTTTAAACATTTTAAATTTGGCACCATCCCACCTAGCTAGTTGCCAACCTTCTTAATCATTTTGGTTTTTGGAACAAACAAATTTGACAGAATTTCGTAAACAGTTTAACATCTGACATACTTTGAAAAGATTTAAATAATAATTTTTTTTTATGAATTCAGTAAAAATTAATCGTTGGAAATGTAAATTGATTCCTGGGATAGTGCAGAAATAGTAATTCGAAACTCTAGTTCTTGACCAAAGGATACCGGACGTGGATCGATGTTGGAGTTTAAAAGAAAGCAGTTCAAACTAGACGATGTCTCGCCGTGAAAACTTAGAGAAACCTTAGAAAGAAAACACCGTTGGGTGGGCAATTATCGGATGAGTGCCGTACGAGGAATACAAAAACGCAGGACAACAACCTCATATTTCAAGTCCAAGAACCTTGAAAAATCTTTCCAAAATTGTAGACAGAAAGAGCCTCACAAAAAAATCACAAAATTACTGTCAACCATGAACGAAATAATTGATATTTAACAAAAAGTTTAAGTAGCAATCTCAAGGTTTGAAGAACCATATAACTATCGCTCATTTTGTTAGTAAATAGTCAATAAACCGTTTAAGTACTTTCCAGTTTAGTGATTGGAACTATCGATATTCTCGTAGAATTCATTGTCTACAGCAATCTTCCTCAACGCTCTATTATTATCTTCATCTTGCGCTAGTTATTCCTTGCAATTATCGCCATGCCGATCTTACCTAGTACAAGGATGACACCAGGCAATTTGCAAGAAAGTAACTAGAGAAGGCGATTATCTCTTCAGCAATCAAATTTCCTACCTTCATACCCATAACTTAGCTTAATCACTGTGACGAAAAGCAAACATTAATCCGAGTATTCTATCCTCTTTGAGAAAAAAAATGTAATATTGTTTTTCAATAAAAACAAGTGATGTATCTCCTGCAGCTCAAACAAGACGATTAATTTAACCCAAACTCGTTAACTTTTATAAATAATGGATTCGTGTTTAATAGAGGCACAGTTTGATACTTTGATTCTACCAATCCTTTTCCTGAATCTCAATGAACTACGAGAATATACAGTTCGCCCACCTAAATTGGCGTCAATTCATTCTAGTAAGTTATGCAATCGGTCTTTCGTTACAGCCTTTGCGGGCTCGTTCACAGTATTATCACGAGAGTGCGACATCGTATCGGTCAAAGTGGCTGCTATTTTTTTCCTCGACGGCTCTCCAATTGCATTGCCTACCCATCAGCGAAGCGAGACCCAATTGATGTGACGAGATTAAAAGGCTTACCGTTCACTCTCATCTGCAGCCTGAGATGCCTCCGCCAATTTGGCAGTGGCGGTGGCAAGGCGCTCTTCTGATCTTTCGAGGTCCTCCTCCAAAAGCTGGATACGACGGTTAAGGGCAGCGACCTCGGACTCAGCCTGAAAATAAACAAAATTCATAAGAAACAAATTCTGTAACAACTATTCTATTGCAAAGGTCCAGAATACTTTCACAATTCCCACAAGTGAAGAATTTTCAAATGGTAAATGTTGGATTCTATCATCTGTGGATGTACTCCAACGATCGAATTTATCGCCGACCGGAATAGGAAGATGTGGAAGTACGTTAAATCGCGCGAATCGTCCTACGCATCGCCAACTTTTTACGTCAGGTCCGGATATCCGTCACGTGCATGTGCGTAATGCTTCATTATGCAATGGGAACTGAACGGTTTCCCAGACAAGCTGATGATTTTCCCGCTCTGAGTGAACAAAACCGTTCATTCAAGGCATCATCGAAACAATTAAGATGAATAGATCCACCGCACGTGAGAATCTTCAAAAGAAAAATGGCGAGTCTAATTTGTTTAAAGAATAGAATGTTAATGCTTTCGAAGAATTTATAATTATATACAGTGCTGCTTGGTGAATTTTATAACAGAAAGATTATAATTATATTTCCGTAATCATAAAACAGCACACTGTGTTGGCATTCAGATGGCAAAACATATAATGAAAAGCAAGCGCCATGAAATTTATTACCAGAATTAATTTAGTTTGAAATGAGATTGTTTTACTAGATTTAATTTAAAGAAGGCTGGCAATCTAATTAGAGCTCTTTCACAAAATGTTGATTTATGTACACAAGTGTAAAATAACTTAATTTAGTAGCAAGGTTTTGAATTTCTAATTCTAGAATTAAAAGTTTAATGGACTGATGATCATGATCCCTGGTTTTTAACCCAAAGTCGTAACACTCTGGGACTTGTATGTAATCAAGTGGGTGCGTCGTTTGCTTCCTGAATACAATGCATACAAAGTTCAGTCAGCCGGTGCGTAAATGTGATGCATAAAGTACGCACGTCGATTAGGGTCAATTTGTTGAAGCACAATGCTCAAAAGCAGGTGCAGCAACAAACTTACGACCGCTACTATTATAATCATACTTAAACTACACTCGAATATTAATTCTGGTGAATTTTTGGAATTCTGAAACTTGCAGAGTTTAATAATTTTCCAGATCTCTACTGAGACTTTGGAACTTCAATTGCCTGCAATTCAAGTATAACCTCGAATTGTGATCTACAATTTTCAATAGTTAGCTTTCAAAAAAATGTAACATCAAAACCGAAATTCTATAAGAACACATTTTTTAATTTTTAAACACATCTGCATAATTACAAATAAAAAATTATTTAATCTTAAACTCTTACTATGTATTTCATTCAAAATTACGATTATAATTTAAACTTAAGGAACTACACAAAACTGAATTTCAAGTTAGAATCATAACAATTCCAAAGACTTTAAATTATAATTTAAAAATCTCTAACCTTAAAGTGTGCACAAAGGGCTGTTTAAAAATAATGCTATTAAAAAAAATTCTAATATAAAGTAGACTTTCGAAAAACCTTCTCAACCCGAAATCTGTGAAATCCACTTCTGCACTTTGTTCTTATTATTTTCTGGAATTAGGTAAGCTGCATTAATGGCTTATACTGAACTGCTGTTTGCTTGTTGTCTTAGGCTTAGGTTCACAACAGACTAAATGACGTCAGTAATAAAAGCAGTGTAATTTAACTTTCAGAGCAAAATATTTTATTTCCAGTTCTCCAAGACCTTTAGATATCTGAGAGATTATAAGACCTTTAGATATCTGATAGATTATAACCAAAGTATTTACGCGAATCGACATTTATTCAATGTGAGTCATTCACTTCATGAAAGAGGCAAATAATGAAGAATTTATAGTGGAATAAAAAATAAATCCAATTAACGGTTTCTGACATTTTACTAGGCATTGATCGAATTAATTTAAGACATTCCGAATAAGATTAAAAAGAATAAATGACGTAACGGTTGTTTTTGAACGGGGATGGACGTAAATAGTTGTGAACACTTTCACGCTGATGGATTATGTCATATTATATGAGACCGCAGCACTACCGGCAGATCAGTTCGTTCAGAATTTCTGGATTCAGAAAGAGCTCCTTCTCCATGAGAATATTTAACTTTAATCACTACATCTAATCTCTTGTCTTTTATGACAGAAGTTGCCTTCATGCTTCAGAAATTCAGGGTCAAGAATAAAATACAAATGCTCATCCGAGTTGAATTTATGAACATTTAGTAATATTAGGAACATGAAGATGAAGAAACAATTTTAGAAGATTCTTTCTTTTGTGTTTGAGATGCAGCTGGGAGAGTAATACCATCTCTGAAAAGAGAGAGCGGCGACGGAGAGATTCATTTTTTTGTACCACACTCAACCGTCTAAAGAAAACGATACGTCATACTTTGTAGCCACATGACGAGTCATAGATTTACATTGCGCTTGTATTCACGCGATATACCTACAATGACTAATCATAAAGGTATGTGAGCTCAGCTCGCGAAATTCAAGAGATGCTATCATAACGAGAATGCGGCACTAGACGTACGAGAACTTGAATTTAAACCTGGATGCAAGCATATACGGAAACATATGTATATCATAGTATCATATGTTCCTGAAGCAGAACATTTTGAGGAGCAAAGAACCAATCAGTTTTGCTTCGCGTCACATAGATTGATATTCTCCTGGATAAGACTTTTTTTTTAATTTGACCGCACGTAGGTTGGGATGATAACTAACGAAGCGCCAGTCAAGGACGGTGTATAATGTACATTGTACTTATGGATGTACCACATACGGTATTCGGTTTGGGTGCCGATACTGACCTCGAATTCTTTACTTAAGGTGGTAATTACTAAGCAAACGTACCAGTGACCTAATGGGTAAGGCTTGCTGAAGAAAAAATTTAACCTGTTTTCACGATTCCAGTTTTTTCCCTTTCAAAGCATTAAATAAGTGGGATAATCATTAAACAATCTTGAAATAACTGGTGATCTAATCCAAGAAATCTAGCTTCAATATTTCATTTTATCAGCTTTTTACATAAAAAAACTTTAAACCCGAAAATGCTCTCAAAACAGGGGAATTAGGCGATTTTTCAAGAAAATAAGGGAGAGTAAATTCCTTTTGATAAAATTAAGAAATTAATATAGGTACCATATTCCTATGGCTTCAAGTCGAAATATATTACATTCTCAACAAAGCAGTTAAATTTTCAATCCAAAATATAAATTTTCAACAATTAAGTTAATTGTTAGAGAATAATGTTGAATTTTTAAGGAAATAGTACGATTTTCTATCAAACTACTGAAATTACAAACCGAAAGACGAACTTTCTACAAAATCTTAAAATATGAATGTTAAAAAAAAGGTTATTTTTTAACAAATATTCGAACTATCAATAAAACAGTTGTATACTCAATCAAAAAACTATATATATTACAACCAAATAGTTGAATTTTCAACCAAAAAAGGTCAATTTACGACCAAAAGAGATGCATTTTCAACAAAAGAGTTTATTTTTTAATCCGAGAATATCAATGTTCAATATTAAAGTTAACTTTTAACCAAACAGTTAAATTGTGAACGAAATAATAAAAATTTTCTACCAAACTAATGAAATTTCAAACCAAAAATACAAACTTTCAACAAAACGCAAAAAATATGAATTTGTAACAAAAAATATTATTTTTAAACAAATATTTGAATAATCAACAAATTAGTCGTATATTCAACCAAAACAGATTACTTTTCAACCAAATAATCGATTTTTTTACGAAAATAGTAGAATTTTCAACCTAAAAAGATGAATTTTCTACCAAAGAAGACCAATTTTCAACAAAATACATGATTTTTCAACAAAATAGTTGGACTTCCAACTAAAAAATCCATTTTCAACCAAAAATTGTATAGTTAAATTTTCAGTTAAAATATTAATTTCCTAATAAACAGTTGCATTTTGAAGCAAATGAGATGAATTTTAAAACCAAATACAAATTTACAACTAAGAAAGATGTTTCTGTCGAAGAAAAATTTTTTTAAAAATAAATTGCGGAATTTTCCAGTCAAAAAGGCGAACCTTCTACGAAACCGTTGAATTTTTTATTCGAAAATATGAATTTTTAACAAAATAATTAAATTATCAACCAAAGAGATCAATCTTCAACCAAAAAATAAATTTTACATAGTATAGTTGAACTTTCAGCCAAGTAGTTGAATTTTTAACCGAAAAAGATGACTTTTTAACAAAATAGTCGAATTTTCAACCAAAAGAGATGAATTCTGAATAAAATAGTATAGCAATAAACTTTTCAAACAAAAAGAATTAACTTTTAACAAAAACATATTAATTTTCTACCAAAATTGTTGAATTTTCAACAGAAAAAGACGAACTTTCCATAAAACAGTCGAATTTTAAACAAAAAATTAAAAATTTTAAACAAACAATACTTCTCTTTGTAAGTATTAAAGCTCTTCGTAATTTTTAGTGTGATCTACATTCTCATTACCTACTTCAATTTTTCAGAGTTTGGAACTTTTTGCAAAATATTTTGCTACAGATAAAATAAATAAAAACACCCTATAACAGCTTCACTTTTTTTTACAATTGATAACGTAAAAAAGACCATAAAAATAATTCCCATTCTCTTATACTCTTTACCTCATTAACAGGTGAGTCAGTAGACTCGTGAGCTTCAATGACCCCCATAAAAGTGTCTATCCCAAATGGGTGGTCTGCAATATTAGAATAATCTAACCATCACGATATCAATTTTTTCTCTCGTCCTCAGAATTTAAAAAAATTGGCCATCAAGATATATCGAAAGGAGTTTTATCATTAACCCCTTAAAGCTTAAAACATAATTGTGAAATATGAATTTAGAGGAAAAAATTATATATAAGAAAGAAAAGAAATATAGAAATTTCGAATCGTGGAAATAGAAGAGAACAAAGGAGACAGTCCTCGTTATCTAAATGGCAGAGTTCCTGTGACAATGCTTAAACCTAATTTTTTTACACGTGGACGCTTTCAAGGTGCGAGAAATGTCAGGTTGACGCTTATCCATACACCGTAAGACCTGCTTCGTTACGCCCAAGGGAGAAGTTCGTGCACTTTTCGGAATTCCGGTTCGATAAAACCTGACCCCTCAAAGTACTCAACCTACCAGGGAAGAAAAAAAATCGATACCTGAAGCAACCTGAAGACCTGTCGTTCAAAAGTACAAAGCTACTTCTTGAGCCTTAAAGTGTGGACTTGAATACCTTTAAAGAGATTCACTGTGGTTTACTTTTGTGATCAACCGCATTAACTTTTCTTCACAAATCTGCCGTTACTTTTACTGTATGGACAAAAATGCTTCAGGCTACAATGCTACACCACCACTAAATTTTAAGCAATTAAGATTAAAGTTTATCATCCGAATTTAATACTTTGTACGGTAGTAAATTGGCTGCAAAGGTAATGCATAATCTACTTGTTTCTTCCAGTGAATCTCAACTTTGTACAATGTACAACGACCTCGTCGATCAGGAGACTGGAAGAACCTGAATCAAGTTCAGTATGTATGTTTGGGATTACGGTAGGTATGCGAACATATTCACACCATACCGACAAGCGAAACGCATGACGCAAATACTTAATAATGAAGGAAGCTAAGGCACACATAATCGTCTCGCGACTGATCATTTTGGTCATCTGACACTTCTCGTGCCCCAAGCCTCGCATTCAATTGTTGATTAATCAAACCTTTCTCGTCTTTATTGTCTAGCAACTCAGACGATTAAATACAATGCGACGTTCAATATCAAAACCGAAACCACTTGCTTTCTATAATGTAATGCTTATTATTTTATATTCTGAAGGAAGCTGAAGTTTCTGAAAAATGAAAGGAATTCACTAAGAAATCAAAAATCATGACTTAAACTCGATATTTATTTTCTCAACAAAATTTAATTTATTCTTAACTTGTATCAGATGTTTGCCATCTTATATAAGTGTTGAAATACTTGTGAACGGTGTATCAATTTGTGCTATGGCTTGTTGCAACTCAACACTTAGAAAGGGACAAGATGTCATGTAATCCGTTAAATCGAAGCAGACAACCAGGTCGTCCCCTTCTTGCAGCATACACAAAACTTCTGCCTATGTTTGTGTTGAATTTAATTTGACATTAACTTGTCAATACTTTTCTATTTTAAATATTCATTTGATAAAGTTTAACTTTTGAATCAAATTGTTACTTCACTGTAAATTCGCTTTGTCCAATGATTTCAAATTCTAGCCTTCAAAACTGAATTGCACATTGAGGCAGTGCATATTTTACGATTTCAAAGCAGTAGCCTTCAAAATTAGACATTCTCCACGTGGGATGCATTTATAATGTACAGTTTCAAAATGGGAACCCATTGAAACTTCACGATCTTTATTTAGAGACCATAAAATTTCAAAACTTTTATGGTACTAAACTAAGCATTCGAAGCTGAAGAATGTTCATTTTGGAAGATTTTATTTAAAAAATGTAAAGCTTTAGAAATAAATAACCATCAAAGGAAATTTGTAATTAAAAGCATCCAAAAAACTCGAAAATTTCGAGCGCCTGACTTTAAAAGCATTCAAACTTCAAATAGCCGAAAATCCAAAGCTTCCTGATCTTATCAATGTTCAAGATTGAAAAGCTTTCGATTCGAAAGCCTCAAAAATAAAGCCTTTTCAGTTTGAAAACACCTAAACTTCTAATTTGAGAACATCCAAACTTCTAAATCTATACTTTTTTATTTTTGAATCCTAAGAATCCTTTAGTAAATTTAAATGATGCTCTTTCTCATTACAAACATTGCAAAATTAGTTTTGGAACTAAAAGCTTTCGAAATAAATAACAATCAAACAAAAGACTCTGAAAAAATTGTTTTTCTACGATTTTGAGAATTAACATAACAATACTGATGATGTAATTTCAAATAAAAACATTTTTATTAAAAAAACTTTAATACTTACAAGAAACATTTATTTCAACAATGTTTTTTGAAAATGCATTTTTTCTTTTACCGCTTCTTACTAAGTTTTGACAAATGATTGAATTTTAATAAATAGTAGGTTTTTCGGGGATAACGGTCTCTACAACTATTTCCAATTATAAAAGTAAACTTTTCTATGGCTGAAATCGTTGAAATCACTTTTTTTTTTTTAAATAACTACACTTAACGATTATTTTCTTATTTTCAAAACTGGAAACAGTAGAGGTTGTAGGGAATGTTTTCCCCGTAAAAATAATTCACGATTTATTAAAATTCAAATATTTTTTAAAAATTGGTAGGAAGCTACAGTAAAAAAAATTAAATTGCAAAAACTATTGTTAAAATAATTACTTGTCAGATTTAAATTTTTTTATAATAAATCATATTTTTTCTTTCATAAGAAATGACTAGTGATGACACTTTAATTCTTAAAATCATAGTAAAAATGTTAAAGCCTTTGATCATATCAGTGTTCGAATTTAAAAGACTTTTGATTAGAAAGCCTAAAAATAAAGTCTTTACAGTTTAAAAAGACCCGAAAACGAATTTTCAACGAATAAAGATTTTTTAGTAAAATGGAAAAAAAGTTTATACAAATTGAGGAACTTTCAAGACAAATGCCGATTAAAAAAAAAAACACTTGAATTCCCAACCCGAAAAGTTGAAACTTGAGAAAAAAATTCTCAAAACAAAAAATGTAATAGTTGGTATTCCAGAGAAAAAAAATTGCAACAAAATAGTTCAATTACAACCTACAAAGGTGCATTCTCAAGAACAAATGTAATAGTTGATATTTCAACACCCAAAAAGATGAAATTTCTAACAACAGAAATTAATACTAAAATAAAAAATACGAACTTTCAACCATAAATATTAATTCTCTACAAAAAACAAAACGAACTTTTAACCCAAAAATATGAGTTTTCCACAAAAAAGTTGAATTGCCAACAAAATAATTACATTTTCAACAAAATAGTTGAATTATTATCAAATATTTGTATTTTTAAACTAGAAACAATAATTCTCAAACATAAAAAATAATATATGATATTTCAACACTAAAAAACATTAAATTTCTACCAAAAGAGATCAATTTTAAAACCAAAAAGACCAATTTTCAACCAACATGATTTTTAATTATAAAAAAAAAGATTTACATTAATTTCCCAGACATGATTGATTAAAATTCAACTATTTTTAAGAAATTTGTAAGAAATGACGGTAAGAAAAATGCAATGACAAAAACTACTGTTAAAATAATACCTTTTCGTAAGCTTTACACTTTTTAAAATTAAAAATCAGGTATTTTTTTTATTTTAAACACAAAAGCTTCCTGGTTTTTAAGTGTCAAAACGTTAAAGCCTTTGATCTTATCAGTGTTCAAATTTAAAAATCTTTTGATTCCAAAGCCTTTCCAGTTTGAAAACACCAGAATTTTTAAACGGATATATTTCAGATTCGAACCAGAGATTTAGAATGTAAAACTCGATATAAAGCCTAATAGATTCAAAAGCATAATCCTCAAATCTTTCAGGTTAAAAACATCTTAATTTAACGTCATTGAACCTCAGAAACATCACTTCCAATTGCTCCAAAAGTAAAAAAGCCCCGAATGTCATGTATAAAACATTTCTATAAACAATCACATCAACACCAACTTATCAAAATTCCATGAATGGGAGCAATCAGACCTAATTTCAAGTGACACTTAAAACTTCTAATCAATTTTCGACTATCAGCAAAAAGATCTTATCCCTCTACTTCAGATTTTATCATCTACATCCTACATCTTCAAAAACAGAAACCTTGAATTCCTGACTCATCATAGTCAACACTCCTAACAAGAAACTATTACAGCAGAGCTATTACTCATAACAAACTCTTCTCCAAATCTGAACTGTCAAGATTTCCAAAGACAGCCATACTTCTGGATTTAATGATTTACTGAAACAAAACGTCAGAAGGCCACAAATGCCGGTTTTTGCTCTCTGACATCAGCCAAGGAAACATTTTCTGGGTCGAATGACCGTGCTAGAAACAAACCGGACCGGCGAATTCGTGATTTTCTCAGGAATGGGACGATTGGAGTCAAAGGGCCCCGTAACTTGGTAACCGTCAAATATGTTAAGTGGAAAGGTGGACACGGTGTTGGTGAGTTAAAGTACGCAAGATGTAAGCTATAAGCTTGTCCAGCAAACATACGAGAAGAATGCGAAGTGCCCCTCCCCTGTGGAAGGTAGGATTCGGCTTGACGACTGCAGGGCTGACACGGACCAAAGAATCGATTCCGACCTGGAGACGCCGGCAACGAGGTTTCCCATTTAGTCAGAAATTAAGACACGCAATGACTAATTCGTTCATTAAACTCCTGGTTCGTCATGCTGGAATTGCTCCGGACGCGCGTGCTTGTGGGAAGAGAGTGAGCGAGAGGGCACAGGAAGGGAGAGAAATCCTGACAAGGATGGAGACACGTTTGCGATTCGAAGGACACAGGAGGGGGGTTGAAAAAAAAACAAAAAAGGGGCGCACTCACTTCCTCGCGACGGAGAACTTCCACCTGCAGCCGCTTATGGTACTCGTCGCACTCGTCCTTATATTTCTCCATTTCTTCCTTCGTCTGACGCATTTTCTTCTTTAGCACGTCAAGAAGGGTTCCCTGAACTTGTGTGGACATTTTGCCCGGTCGAGAATCGCTACCTTCGTCGACAGATCGTGAAAAAAATTCCGCCGACACGCGAAAATCGAACGAAGGCTAGGTGGTTGCCGTATATCGAGCTTAGAAACGTCGTTCGAACTGTCGAACACGAGCGACCACTGGCTGCTGTCGAGAGGAAAATGGCCGACTTTGACAGCACTGCGCATGTTCAGAAAAGTAGTCCCTCGCCCTTCCTCAGCCGACCACGAGCGAAAAATCAGTCCCTCGACTCGACGACTTTTTCTGGCTTGTCGAGGACGCGAATGACGCGATCGAAAGGACAATCGGTGGGTTCCCTCTAAATACGAGAGTCGATTTTCATTTGATCAAGATGCCAGAGAGACATTTGTCGGTAAATACGAGATCGGCGGGTACGAGGTACTCCGCCAATAGACAG
>JAUELO010000087.1:3559438-3570008 GCA_032357855.1 Amphibolips quercusostensackenii | reverse complement strand
TGCTTAATTTCGGGTTCAAAATTCAACTGTATTGTAGAAAATTGTTTTTTTTTTGCTTGGAAATTGACCGATTCGGTAGAAAATGTAACTATTTAGTACAAAATTAAACTATTTCATAGAAAATTAATTTTTTCATATAAAATGAATTTTTTGAAATCAAAATTAAAGGATCATTCAATTTTTGGTGAAAAATTGATCTTTTTAGGTTAAAAACTCAATTATTTATTTTTAAAAATTTAGAAACATAACAAATATTACCTAAAAATTAATTACGTAAAATTTTGATTATCAATACAACCATGGTTCAAACTATTCACTTTAAAATTTATGTTATGTATTTAAAATTCTTTTCCTTTAGTAGAAAATTAATTTTCTTGGTTGAAAATTCAACTATTTAGTTAAAAATGTACGTATGTTGTTGAATTTTTTTTCTGGTAGAAAAGTAATCTTTTTATTTAAAAATTATTTGATTAAAAATGTATGTATTTGGTTAAAAATTCATCTTCTTTGGTAGAAAATCAATCTTCGGTCCCGAAAATGTATCTTTTTGGTTAAAAAATTTAATATTTAGTTGAAAAATTACCTGTTTCGTAGTTTTTTGTTAAAATGCAACTATTTGGTTAAAAAATTTATCTTTTTTGGTTCTGCACATACAGAAGAATTAGTAAAGAAAACTACATTCAACATTGAAGAATAAACTATTCGTGTCTAAAAAATTCAATTTATTATTAAAAATACTGATTTTATCACCCTTTTTTTTACAACGAAGATCAAACTTATTTTGTAATCAGAGTATAAGTATAATAATGTTGACTTATGGTAGATATAAAGTTAAAAAAAAACTTGAACCCACTAATCTTCTTCTGGGTTAGTTAGGATCAAGGAAGTAAGTTTGAGGAAGGTGGGCACTTTTTCTTAAAAATTAAGAATAAATTTATCGTTAATTTTGAGGTTCAGTTCAATGCATGGGATCCTCTGGTAATCTCCTTGATCAATACGTGTCATGGTCGATCAGCAGCATGAGCTGGACATTTCAGGCTTCGTTCCTTTAAAGTCAAAAGATTTATTGGATTTACTCTTACTTTCTAATATATACGTACATCTTATCTATAATAAGATCAGTTTTTATTATTAAAATTGTAGTCAGAATAAAATAAGGTAACGGCAATTGCCAAAAACGTAGACCTTTTAGACATTAAGATTCACGAAAACAAAACAAAAAATCGCCCAAAATATATTTTTTTAAATGAGGGTAGCCCAAGAGGGTATAAAAATCACAAAACGAAGAGATCAAAGAATGTATTTGTGATGAATATGAATATTTTATTAACAATTTATTTTTAAATAAGTATTATTTTAATCGAGGCCTATTAATAATTATTGTTTTAATTAATATAACCGTGAGGTGTATTCAAAAATTTAAATATTTGCCTAAATTCTTAGGCAAAGGGAATTTTTCATAATAATTCGATTATTGAATACTATAATAAAATTTAAAACATTTAAAAAATCTTTTAAAAATATGAGAAAAATTATTATTTTTAAGGTTTACTTGATTTTTACTTCAGTTGTTTGAAATATACTTTCATTTTATAGTATGCTAAATCAATGCCAGATATTTTATGAAAAATATACCAAAAAACTGATTTTTGAAATTTAAATTTCGTCAGTATAAAATTAACAATTTTAGACCAAAATATGAATAATTAAAAGATTTTATGACTTTTATCGTAAAATATCAATACGCGCTTCTAAAATTCCTAAATAACTTTTTAATTGATTCAAATTATTCCTAAAATTTAAAAAAAAATTTTCAAAATTAAAAAAAATTGCCTTAAAATATTCTAGATTTTTTCTTAAGAATTTTGGAAATATTTTGAAATGGTTTAAAATCTTTTTAAATATTATCTTAAAGTTGATTTTTCCAAATAAACAATCATTTCTTATTTCCCTAGGAATCTAAAGAAAAATTTGTTATACTCTTGAAACCTTATTTCTTCTATTTTAAAAACTTTTTTTCAAAATCTTCAGAAATCTACATTTGAAATTTTTTTTAAATTTTCTACATGTTTCAAATTATTTTTAAATTGTTTTAATACTTCTGAATACCTCTTAAACTTACTCCAATTTTTTTCTGAAATTTCTTAATTCTGAAAAATTGCAAATTTTTGCTTCAAAACCTTCTACATTCTTTTTCGAAATTTTAGGAAAAGTTTTATTTTCTTATTTTTCTCTTAGAAATCATTTTTTTTTAAATCATTTAAATTTCAATTATTGTTAAATCTTTAAAAACTTATACAACTTCTGAATATCTTTTGAAGCAATTCAATTTTCCTAATTTTTTTTTTAAATTTTGGAAATGTGAAAAATAGTCATACAATTTTTCAGATTCTTTTGTGATAAAAGTGAAAATCTTTTGCAATGTTTTGAAATATTTTTAAATATTCTCTTAAAAATTAATTTTTGAAAATTAAAAATCATAAAAATTTTTCCTTGTATTCTAAAGGAAAACTTTTAATTCTCTGGGAACCTTTTAAAATTTTTAGAAAGCTTCTTTTTTCAAAATCTTTAATAATCTACAATTCTTAAAAAATGTTTTGAAATTTTTTACAAGTTTGAAATTGTTTTTCAATTTTTTCAATACTTCTATACATATCTTTAAAACTCGAGTTTTTTCTGAAATTTTGATATTCTGAAAAATTTCAAAATTTTGTTTTAAAATCTTCTACATTTTTTTCGACATTTTAGAAAAGGTTTTAATGTTTTTTAATTTTCTTTCAGAAATCATTTTTCAAAAAATAATACAAAATTTTTGCCATAAATACTTTACCCATGAATACTTCTATAAAAATCTCTTAAACTTGCTTGAGTTTTTTGTGAAGTTTTGTATTTCTGAAAAATTACAAAATTTGTTTTAAAATCTTCTACATTTTTTTCGACATTGTAGGAAAGGTTCTAATCTTTTCCAATTTTCTCTTAGAATTCATTTTAAAAAAAATTAATTACTTGAAATTTTCCCGTAAATCTTAAAAAAATTTCATTTTTCTATTGAAACTTCTAAATATTATTAAAAAATTTAGAAATTTTCTTAGAAATCTTCAAAAACTTACATTTTTTAAAAATCTTTTGAAATTTTTGACAAGTTGTAAATTATTTTAAAATTGTTTTAATACTTTTAAATATCTCTAAAAGTTACTTGAGTTTTTTTCTGAAATTTAGTAATCCTAAAAAATTGCAAAATTTTCCTTTGAAACTTTGTGTATTATTTTTTAAAATTTTAGAAAAAGTTATAATCTTTTAAAGTTTTCTTTTTAAATTCATTAAAAAAATATATGTATATGTATATTTAAAATTTCCCAATAAATCTTAAGAAAACTTCATTATTTTCTTCAAACTTTTAAAAATTCTTAAAAGCGTACTAAATTTTATTTTGAAATCTTCAAAAATCTAAATTTTGTTTTAAAATTTTGAAAATCTTGTCAAAATTTAAATTATTTTGAAATCTAATCAAATCTTCTAAAACTTCTAAATGTCTTTTAAAACAATTCAGTTTTCCCAAGTTTGTTAAAAAATTCTGCAAAATCAAAAAAATTGTTTTAAAATCTACCAGATTATTTTTTTTTATTCTCTTAAAACCTTTAGAAATTCTTCAAAGGCTTCTTCTCTTAAAAATTTTAAATAATAAAATTTTTTCAACATTTATTACAATCTTTAAATTAAATTTTTAACAAAATTCTTCAAAAATTAAAAATAAAACATAAAAAAAATTGCCTTCGAATCTTCCCAATTCATTTTGAAAATCTTTTGTATATGCTCTTAAATCTTTTTAAAAATGATCCTAAAGTTAGTTTTTTTAATTAAAAAATTATGTTTAATTTTCCTAGGAATTTAAAGAAAAAATTTTTATTCACTTAAAATCTTTAGAAATTCTCTAATCCTCAAAAGTTACAAAATTTTGCTTTAAAATTTTCCACATTATTCTTTGAAATTTCAGGAAAGGTTTTAATCTGCTTCAATTTTCTCTTTAAATTAATTAAGAAGAAAAATAATAATTAAAAATTTTCTCATGAATCTTCAACAAATTTTATTATTCGCTTGAAGCCTTTTTAAATTCTTGAAAGGCTTTTAATTTTGATTTCAAAATCATAAAAAATCTACAATTTATTTTAAAATTTTGAAAATCTTTTTAAGATTTACATTATTTTAGAATCTATTCAAATCTTCAAAAACTTCTAAATGTCTTTTAAAACAATTCAGTTTTCCTACAGTTCTTTATAAATTTTGCAAAATCAAAAAAATGGTCTTAAAATCTTCCAGATTATTTTTTTTATGCTCATAAAACCTTTCAAAATTTTTCAAAAGTTTTTTTTTCAAAATTTTGAGTAATAAAATTTTTTCCAACATTTATTACAATCCTTAATTCGAATTTTTAAAAAAATTCTTCTGAAGTAAAAAGTGAAAAAATTTCCTTAAAATCTTCCAAATTCATTTTGAAAATCTTTTGGATATTCTTTTAAATCTTTTTAAGAAATTAGCTTAGTAACTTTTTTTTTCATTGAAAAATTATTTTTAATTTTCCTAGGAATTTAAAGAACAAAATTTGATTCACTTGAAATCTTCAGAAATTCTCAAAAGTTGCAAAATTTTGCTTTAAAATGTTCTACATTCTATTTCGAAATTTCAGGAAAGGTTTTAATTTTTTTCAATTTTTTGTTTAAATTAATTGAAAAGAAAAATAACAATTTGAAATTTTCTCATGAATCTTCAGAAAATTTTATTATTTGCTTAAAATCTTTTGAAATTATTTAAAGGCTTTTAATTTTGATTTCAAAGTCATAAAAAATCTACAATTCTTTTAAAATGTTCGTGAATCTTTTCAAGATTTCAATTATTTTCGAATCTCTTTAAAAATTTCAAAACTTCTAAATATTTCTGTTGATATTAATTTTTTTGAATAAAAAATAATTTTTAATTTTTCTACCAATCTAGAGAAAATTGTTTGATTTTCTTAAAATCTTTTCAAATTCGTAAAGAGCTTTTTTTCGAAATTTTCAAAAATCTACATTCTTTCAAAATTTTTTTAAATCTTTATATTAATTTTTTTTTTATTTTTTTAGAACTTCTAAACGTTCTTAGTGTATTTTAGAATCATTTGAAATCATCCTAAAATTTTTTAAAGTTAAAAAATTCGCCTTAAAATCTTCCAGATCTTTTTTTGAAAATCTTTTGGAAATGCTTTAAAATATTTCAAAATATTAGCCTAAAGTTTATTTTTTATAATAAAAAATCATTGAAAATTTTCCTCGAAATCTAAGGACAATTGTTTTATTCTCTTGAAACCATTGGAAATTTTTAATAAGCTTCTTTTTCAATATCTTCAACAATCTACATTTTCAAAAAAATTTTAATTTTATTTCAAGTTTTAAATTCATTTTGAATTGTTTGAATACTTCCAAATATTTATTAAACATACCTGATTTTTTTTGGTAATTTTGTAATTCTGAAAAATTGCAAAATTTTGATTTGAAATCTTCTACATTCTTTTTCAAATTTTAGGAAAAGTTTTGAAATATTTTTCAATTTTCATTTAGAATACCTTTTTCAAAATAAATAAATCATTTTAAAAACCTTGAATCTTAAAACAATTTTATTGTTTTCTTGAAACCTTTCTAAATTCTTGAATGTCTTATAAATTTTTTTCAATATCTTTAAAAATCTACATATTATTTAGAATTTTTGTAAACCTTCTTGAGATTTGAATTATTTTTTAATCTTTTCAAAACTTTTGAATATTTTTGAAACAATTCAGTTTCCCAGTTTTTTTTAAATCTTCCTACGAATCTAGAGAACATTGTTCGATTCTCTTTTCCAAGCTCATAAAAGGCTTTTTTTCAAAATTGTTTAAAGTTAATTTTTCAAAATAAAAAATCAGTGAAAATTTCACTAGGAATTTAAAGAAAAAATTTCGTCATTCTCTTGAAACCTTTTGAAATTTTTGATAAGATTCTTTTTTCCAAATCTTTAACAGTTTACATTTAAAAAAATTGAAATTTTTTATAAGTTTTGATTTAATTTTGAATTGTCTTGATACTTCTAAATATTTATTAAGCATAGTTCTCGAATGTTTGTTATTTCTTTAAAAAAAAAGAAATAATTTGAAATTGAACCATGAATTTTAAGATACTTTTATTGTTCTCTTAAAACGTTTAAATTTTCTTAAAAGGCTTCTACATTTTTTTTCGAATTTTTCAAAAATGTACATTTTGTTAAAAATTTTTCTAAATCTTCTCAAGATTTTAATTATTTACAAATCTTTTCAAAACTATTGAAACTTCCAAAATTAAAAAAAATCTTAATCCTAAAAAATGGTTGTAAAATCTTCCAGATTCTTCTTCTACGTATTTTGATCCTTCAAAACTTCAAATTGATCTTTTAAAATAAAATCTGGATGATTTTGAATTTTCCAAAAATCTTATTGTCCATGTAGTAGAAAAGTTAATTTTTTTTTTTAATTAAGAAATTTAAAAAAAGTTACCATCAAATCATAAAAATGTACAAAATTTCACCATCAAAAAGCTGTATGCTATTACATTACATTCAGAGAAAGCTGTAAAATAATTTATATTTAAAATAAATTTATCTTTAAAAAAAATAATACAATATAATAATTTAAAATGAAAACGAAAATTTATTGATCATTCTTTTCTACAGATTTGATTAGCCTAATTATTATCAATTATTCAAAATCCAAATGCCCTAATAGGCGAGAATAATTCAATATAAAATAAATGAAATAAAAATGGATAAAATAGCTATTTTTAAATTACTTTGAAAATTTAGTTCCTATGTTGCAATTTATTTTTTGTAATAAGACCCTTTAGTCAAGACCGGGAATTAATTTTATAATTAAAATAATTAATGAGTTAATTTGAAAATTATACAATTTACCACTTTGGAATTAAAATTAAGATTGTAAAAGTGTGTTGCGCAAGACCAAATAATGTCGTGAATACACAGTACACCAGACTGTATGTAAGGTGGTCGCCATCGCGAATCTGCACCTTATAAGGAAAAACTAGGTAAGGGTCTTCCGACAACCTTGACTCATATTATAAGGCAAATTCTCTTCTGCTCCTTAAATGCCTTACTAAATGTGCACAAATTTTACTAAATGAAAAATACTAAATAAAAAAATTAAATACTGAAAATTTTACAGAAGACACATTATTATGTCAAATTCTACAATATTCAACTTTCTTGCAGTAACAATTCATATACTAAATATGAAAAAAATGTAAATACAATATGTGCCATTCATTATGTTGCAGTATTTCGTAAATGGCCTCAAAATCAATTTTACGAAAAAATATTAATTTTCTGAATAGGGGAAACCTCTCTAGAGTGGATAATGCAACCTACAGTGGATAATCATTAATTAAAAATACTAATATGTCTGAAATAATAATTTTAATTTAAGTAGTAGTTAAGACACTGTACGTGTCTATAAATAAAAATTCAAATACATTATTTTTCTTTTATTTGTGCCCTTAATTAATGATTATCCACTGCAGGTAGCATTATTCACCGTAGAAAGGTTTCCCCTATTATATTTTGTCTGTTAGGAAGAAGAATTACTGATTGCTTGATTATTCTTTTTAAATAGTACCCAGCAATAAACAAAATGACAAAAATTTCACTCTATCGAGAATCAAATTCTTGAAAATTAAAATTAACCAAAAGTTGAATTTTTAACTAAAAATATTGATTTTCTACCAAAAAGGCGATTTTTCACAAAAATACATGAATTCTCAACCAAATAGTTAAATTTTCAACTGAAGATATCAATTTTCAACACAATAATTGAATCTTGAATTAAAAAGACCACTTTTCAGCAAACAATAGAATCGCTAAATTTGTAGTTAAAAAAATTAATTTCCCACTCGGTAAAAAAGAAATTTTCAACCTGAGTGACGAATTTTTGAGAAAAGAGTTTAACTTTTAACCAAGTAGTAGAATTTTTAACTAAACAAGATCAATTTTCAGCCAAAAATGAAATAGTTAAATTTTCAGTTAAACAAATTTTTTAACGAAGCTGATGAATTTTCAACTGGATGAGTTAAATTTTAAATAAAAAATAGATGAATTTTTAACTAAATTAATAAATCATTAAATGTAATAGTTGAATTTTCTACCAAAAAAATAATTTTTTCACCAAGGAGATTAATTTCTACCAAAAAAAAAGAATTTTCAACTAATTGAATGAAATTTCTACTAAAAAAGATAAATTGTCAATTTTCAACTATAATTATGAATCTTTAACTGGAAGAGTTGAATTTTAAACAAAAAGATTAATTTTTAACGGAGAAGATTAATTTCTACCAAAGAAGACGAATTTTCAACAAAAAAAGATCATTTTTCCACTAAAAATGGAAAAATTACAATTTCAGTTTAAATAAATCATTTTCAACCAACAAACATAAACAATTTTTCAACAAAAGAGATTAATTTTTTACCAAGAAGATTAATTTGTACCAGGAAAGACGAATTTTCGTCTAAAATATATAATTTTTGAACAAAAAATTGAAAAGTTACATTTTCAGTTTAAACAAATCAATTTTTATGAAAAGAAACAAACAATTTTTTAATAAAATGATGAAAGTTTCAAATGGAATAGTTAAATTTTCAGTAAAAAAATTAATTTTTAGCCAATGAAAAAACGAATCTTCAAAAATAAAGCTAATTTTTCAACCAGATTTGATTTTTTTATTAAGATAATAAATCTTCAACTGGGATAATTGAATTTTTAACAAAAACATTAATTTCAGTTTAAAAAAATAATAAAAAAAAAATTTTCAACAAATTAGTGAAAGTTTCAACTCGAATAGTTAATTCAACGAAGAAGATTAATTTTCACCAAAGAAGACGAATTTTCAAGAAAAAAATATAATTTTTCAACAATAAATTGAAAAGCGAGTTGAATTTTCAATTAAAATGATAAATCTTCAACTAAAATAATGTATTTTTTAACAAAAAATTAATTTCAGTTTAAAAAAATTATTAAAAAATTTTTTTTTCAAGAAATTAGTGAAAGTTTCAACTCGCATAGTTAATTCAACGAAGAAGATTAATTTTTACCCAAGAAGACGAACTTTCAAGCAAAAAATCTAATTTTTCAGCAACAAATTGAAAACCTACATTTTCAGTTTAAAAAATCATTTTCAACCAACAGAAAAAAAATTTTTCAAAAAACAAAACAGTTAAATTTTTAAATAAAATAGTTCAATTTTCTGAAAAAAATTAATTTTCAGCCAAAGAAAAAACGAATTTTCACTGACATATCTCGTTTTCAAACAAAGAGATGAATTTTCAATTAAAATGATAAATCTTTAACCAAAAAATTAGTTTTTAACAAAAGAGTTTAGCTTTCTACCAAGTAATTAAATTTTTGTTCCAAAAAAAAAAAGAATTATAAACGAGAAAGGTAGTAGTTGATGTATTTCAAACAAAGAAGATTAAGATTTTTATTTAAAAACAGTTGAATTCACCAAAAAAAGACGACTTTTCGACGTAAGTTGAATTTTCAACTAAGAAAGAATTTCTAGTCAAGAGAAAGAAAAAGATGCGAACAAACTGTTTAATTTTTAAGAAAAAAATTTGTTTTCAACCATAAATAATTTTCCAACAAAAATAACGAATTCACAACAAAATACATGAAAAAATGATTAATTTTCAACCAAAAATAAAATATATAAATTTTCAGTTAAAAAAATTAATTTCAAACCGAAAAGAGACGAGATTCATGAGCATTTAAGTATATTTTAGAGATTTCTTATTTGAGACAGGAAATTCCAGAAAAGAATTATTATTCTTATTCGGAACAGTAGAAAATTTTTGGTTGTCATATTACACTTCTGACTTGAAACAGAGAATTTCGTGAAGCAAATCATGATACTGAATGTATAATGAAACTTAAAAGTTATAAGTATCTTTCACTTCTTGCAATAATTACTTCAGTATTTTAATATTATTAATTTCTATAATTATTTTCCTATGATTTTTCCTATAATTATTCTTATGATCGCAAAAAAAATATAGGAAAAGCATTGCATAGGTCTAAAATGAATTTCCTGTATAATAATTCCTTATAATTTTTTGCCGATTATAGAAACAATTATAGAAAAAATATAGGAAAACAATTATAGAAAGTAATAATATTAAAATATTGAAATGATTAGTGCAAAAATAAAGCATAAATTAATAATTTGTTTTGAATTACTTACCAAAAAAGTCATGAAAATTGATTAGAAGAAGCTTCGTTTAACATTATGGGTAGCATGAAACTTGAAAGCTATGAGTATCTTATACTTTTTGCAGTAATTATTAAAAAATGTTATTAAAATTATTTTTCTCTGATTTTTCCTATACTTATTCCTATAATCGCGAACAAATTATAGGAAATTCATTACATAATATAAATAAATGTTGATAAATATAAATAAATAAATATATATATATATATATAAATTATAATATTACATATTATTATAATTATAATTAATTATATTAGTTC
>JAUELO010000087.1:3532799-3546725 GCA_032357855.1 Amphibolips quercusostensackenii | reverse complement strand
TGTATCAAAAAAGAAGAACTTTTGAATACTTTTTTGTTGACTATAATAAATGGAGTATATAAATTATATGAATGGTAAGATTTTTATTTTCATAATTGATAAAATTTGTGTTACTTTTAATTTTAAAAATTTATATAAAATTATTTCATTATAATAACTATATATATAATTATAACTGTATATAAATATAATTTTCATAAATAAAATTTCATTCATTTTTATAAGTATATAATATTTTTTTTTAGATAGATTCTTTTTGGCCGGAAATTAGCGAGGAAGATTTGGAACAAGCATTCAAATTAGCAGATAATTATCAATTGGGAAACGTTCGTGGTGAAATTGAAAACTTTTTAAAGTACTATTTAAAGGAAATCAGATAATGAACCTTCTTCAATAATTTTTTATAATACATTTAAATTTAATACATTAAAAAATAAAAGAATTTAATAATGTTTATTAATTAAATTTATATTTTAATTATTAAGGCTAAAATAATGAAATAACGAAACAATAATTTTAAAGAATATTAAATATTCGAAAATTTTTTTTTATCAAACTATTTAATCTATGTACTTTGCTTCCTCATAGAGGAAGCTTTGTAATGGTAACATTTTCTAAATTTTTTAAATTCATTTACTTAAACGTTTCTCAATTTAAAAATGTCTAATACAACCTTTTAAGCAATTTTTCGCGTGCGTGTGTGTGTGTGTGTGTGTGTGGATGTCAGACTTTTTTGTGAACACGGTAACTTGAAAACGGTTGCAGATAAATTGATGAAATTTGGAGGTCTTATTTTCATCGCTGATATCTTGAAACTGACCAAGACTTTTCTAAAAATATTTATTGCATTTTTTCTAGCACTTTATAATATTTTTAAAATTAGTTTTTTATAGTAAAACTTTTTTCATGAACATAATTCAAAATTGATGCAAGAATGTAAAAGATTCTTTGGTTCGAGACGAATCGATTGACCTACAATATTAATATATTTTATCAAAGGGTAAGAAAGTTATGGTCATTTATATTATATTAAAAATCGACTTTCATAGTGAAAATGCTTTCATTCTCACAATTTAAAGTTGATGTGAGAATAGAAAAGATGTGTTGATCGACGCGAATCGATTGACCTATAATGTTGATACTTTTTATTAAAGAGTAAGATAGCTATGGTAACGTATAATATTTGGAAATACGGTTTTTTATGGTGAAACTTTTTGCTTTAACATAATTCAAAGTTGATGCTAGAATAAAAAAGATTCCTTTGTTCCAGACGAATTTATTGACCTATAATATCGATATATTTTATTGAATAGTAAGGAAACTATGGTAATGCATACTATTTGAAAAAACGGTTTTTTATAGTACAACTTTTTTTCTTTAACATAATTCAAAATTTATGCAAGAACGGAAAAGATTCCTGGATTCGAGGAAAATTGATTGACCCATTATATTAATACACTTTTTTAAAGAGTGAGAAAGTTATGCTCGTTCGTAATATTAAAAAAAACTGTTTTAAACGGAAAAACTTTATTCATCAACATAATCAAAATTGATGCATAAATAAAAAAGATTTTTTGACCATAAATTTTCAAATAAAATAATTCTGATAATTTTAGTAAAAAAATAATTAAGCTGTCTATTACTTAAAAAATCACAAATGCTTCCTCTATGAGGAAGCAAATACATTTGCTCACGGGAAGCAAAGCGCTCGTCAAATGAGCACCATATAAATATAAATACAAATAAAGTGGAAACACTCAAAATCGAATTCACAGCTAGTTTATTATTTATTTTTTAGCTGTTTTAGCTATTTTAGTAGAATCTTTTAGAAAACAGTTGACTTTTAAATCCGAAAAGTTGAATTTTCATTCAAAAGGTTAATTTTCAACCAAATAATTAAATTATCAACAACAAAAATATTAATTTGAGGCCAAACATTTGCGTTTATAATCAAATAGTTAAACTTTCAAACAAAGGAGACAAATTTTCAACAAATTAGTTGAATTTTTAACCCAATAATTGATTTTTCGAACAAAAAGGATTAAGCTTCAATAAAAAGCAGTTTCATTTTTAACTAAATAGTTAAATCTTCAAGTTAAAGAGACGATTTCAAAACCTTTTTGTTAACAATTTAACTGCTGTTGTATATTTTGTGAAAAATTCATTTTCTTTGGTTAAATCCAAATATTTTTTATTTGGAGAAATACTTTCTTATAGCTCATTTTTTCGGTTGAAGATTCGCCATTTTCTATGAATTATTTTTATTTTTTTTTTTAAAGAAATTCTTTAACTGAAAATGTAACTAGCTTGGAAAAAATACTCGCAAATTTCGCAAAAAAACATGATAAAGGTTTCAATACGAAATCAGACCGAACCTTCTTGTTGAACATTCTTCTTTTTAATTAAAAATTCATCGCTTTCTATGTCAATTTCACCTTTTGTGATTAGAAATACAACTGTTTTGTAGAAAATTCATATTTTCAGCTCAAAAATTCACCCTTTTTAACACAATATCGGTTTTTTTGGTTAAAGATTTAACAGTTTGGTTAGTAATGGATCTGTTTTAGTTGAGGATTCAAGTATTTTGTTAAAATTTTTATTTTTTCACTTAAATACAACTGTTTTTTATTATAAATTAAAGTCTTTTTTGTTGTAATACCAACTTTTAAATTTTTCGTTAAAAATTCATGTTTTTAGGTGAAAAATGAAACTCCTTAGTAGAAAGTTAAAATATTGTCTTAAAAGCAGTTTTTAAATTAAAGATACACAATTTTAGTTGAAAATTTCTTTTTTTTTTGGCAAAATTTATTTTTTAAACTGAAAGTGGAACTATATTGTTAAAAATTCAATTGTTTTGTAGAACATTCGTCTTTTTGTTTCGAAAATAATACAACTTGGTTAAACATTCATCTATTTGGCATAAAATTTAACTGTTTTGCAGAAACTTCATTTCTTAAAATTGAAAATTATCTGACACCATATGTACTGTTCAAACTATTTAGTTGAAAATTTATGCAATTTGTTGAAAATTCGTCTTTTTTGATAAAAAATGAATCTTCTTCGTTGAAAATTCAACTATTTGATTATTTATGTATTTTGTTGAAAATTCATCATTTCTAGTAGAAAATTAATCTTTTTGACAGGAAATTCAACTACTTTGTTGAAAATGTATGGTGTTTTATCTAGAATTCTTCTTTTATGGTAGAAAATTTATTTTCTGTGTTGAAAATTCATCTTTTTAGTTGAAAATTTAACTATTTGGTTAAAAATTCAACTGGTTAGAATATTAACTATTACACTTTTTGTTGATAATCCAGCTTTTTTCGTTGAAAATGCAATTAATTGGTTGAAAGTTGAACTTCTTTGTTAATTCATAGGAAAGAGTAATTAATAATAGAGATAATTAGAGAAGAAGTTCAAATCTCCTCATGTTTTTCAGGTAAATTTTGATTGCGATAACGATTCTATATGCTGAACAAATTAGGATAGTTCGCAAAGCTTTTTATAATGATTTTAGTTATTTGAACTTTATGAAAATGGAGATTTGTCCTACAAAAGTATCAGAATTAAAAATTTTTTGAACTTATTTTCGCTCCACAGAACCTTAGGATATTGATCGATCGATTTTAAATTTGTCATAATGATTGATCAATTCAAAATTTTAAATATTGATCGATCGATTTCAAATATTGCATATCGATCGATCGATTTCAAATACTGCATATTGATCAATCGATTTCAAATATGACATATTGATCAATCGATTTCAAACTTTGCATATTGATCGATCGATTCCAAATTTTGCAACGGTTATAAGGATTATAGTGTGGCGAGTCCGACGCCTGAATATCATACAAAAAATATTCGTTTACTCACCGCTGGAAATCCTTTCACAAAAAAGAACGTGAAGGTGGGAAGGATTACAACCATCGCCTTTTTTGTTGATTCAGATATTGGAAGCATTTTCGAGGAACCGTAAAGCAGAAGCAGTAACGTCGTACTACTCGTAAGTGGTAATATATAATAAGGATCAGGAACGCAAAGATCTGTAAACCACGAGAGGCCTCCTTGTTGCATACTTGGCAAAGAAGCTCTCGTCATGCGATCCAAGGCTAAAAATATTGAAATAGCTATTGATCCCTGAAAGAAAATTTTACTTTAGTAATGCTAATTAGTTTTATAATTTACAATATTTTTGAGAACCTTTACCTGTAGGAAAGCAGGAAAAAGACTTTTTAAGGAGTCAAACTCTCTTCCTTTCATTAAAATTGACATCTCCTTTGATAATTCCTCCACTGAAATGAAAAATGTTTGACATTATTTGTCTATAGCATAGGAAAAATACTTGATATAAACATAAACTTATAATTCACCTGCCAACCTATCTCCCGCCAGGCGAGCTGATGCCATTTTTTTGTTCATTGCCTGAAACTCTGGCATATATGTTGCCATGTCAGCCATATTTCGCTGGGCTTTTATGATTAAAGGAAAACATGCTATCCTTGCAACGACAGTGACTAGAAAAGAATGTACAATATTATAATAGAACCTGATCCTGTAATTTTTTACGAAAAAATAATCATTAGAAAAGTCTTCTGGACTTTTCTAATTGTAAACATACTTCAGAGCCCAAAATGCTCTCAAAACAGGGGAAATGAAGTGTTTTTTTCACCAAGGGGATTAATTTTATTTTATAACCAAAAAAGATACAAATTTTTATTAAAAAACAGTTTAATTAAAACAAAAAATACGAATTTTCAACAAAATAGTTGAATTGCAAACCAAAAAGATTAATTTTCAACCAAACACTTGCATTTTAAACAAAAAAATATGAAATTTTTTAACAAAACAGTTAAATTTTCGACCAAAATTGATTACTTTTAAACAAAATAGTTGAATTATCAACAAAATAATTAAATTTTCAAAAAATAAAAGAATTTTTAACCAAACAGTTGAATTTTCAACATACAAAGATGAATTTTCTACCAAATGATCGATTTTTTAAACAAAAGATTCAATGTCAACCAAAAAACATTTAAATTTCCAACCAAATAGTTTGATTTAAAAAAAAAGTTTGTTTTAAACAAGCAAAGATGAATTTTGAACCAATAAAGATACCTTTTCTACCAAAAAATATTTAATTTTAATCCAAAAGGACAAATTTTCTCCAATAAAAAGACGAATTTTTAACAAAACATGTGAAATTTTAACCAAAAAATTGAAATTTTCAATTGAAAAAGATAAATTTTCAACATAATAGTTGAATTTTCGAACTAAAAAGATAAATTTTCAATAAAAAATAATGTAGTTTAATTTAGAGTTGAAAAAAATGTCAACGAAATTGTTTAGTTTTCGACGAAAAAGTTCCCTTTCAACCAGGAAAAATGAATTACGAGCAATTTTTCGCCAAAATTTCAGATTTTCTGAAAAACAACTTATTTTCAACCCAAAAGGAAAAATTTTCTAACCAAAAAGACGAATTCCCAACAAAACAATTAAATTTTAGACCAAATGGTTGAACTTTTAACCATAAAAGATGAAACTTCAACGAAGTAGTTGAATTTTCAACTAAAAAAAAATCAATTTTCAACAAAAAATGGAATAGTTCAATTTTTAGTTGAAAAAATTAATTTTGAACCAAATTAAAATGAATTTTTCAAGAAAAGAGGGGAATTTACAATTCAAATTGTGAATCTTCAATCATAAAAATGAATTTTCAACCAAAGAAATGCATTTACAACCAAATAGCTGATTTTTCAATCTACAAAGTTGAATTTTGAACCAAAAGGTTGGAATTTCGAACAAAAAAATCAATTTTCAACAAAAAATTAATTGTTAAAGTTAGAGTTAAAAAAATAATTTTTTACCAAATAATTTAATTTTCAAGAAAAAACTTTATTTTTAACCAAGAAGGATGAATTTCGAACCAAGAAATGTGGCTTTTCTACCAAAAAAGATTCATTTCCATTCCAAAAGGACAAATTTTCAATCCAAAAAGGCGAATTTTTAACTAAATAATTAAATTTTCAATAAAATAGATGAATTTTTAACCAACAAAGATGACACTTCTACCAATAGTTAAATTTTTAATAAAAAAAAAGATTCTTCAGCCAAATAATTGAATTTTCATCCATGAAATATGTCATTTCTACTTAAAAGATGAATTTGCTATCCAAAAAGATGAATTTTAAACAAAACAGTTAAATTTTTTACCAGAAAAAATGACTTTTTAAATGCATAGTGGAACTTTGCATAAAAAAAACGAAATTTCAACAAAAGTTGATTTTTTAACAAAAAAGTTGGTTTTTAACAAAGAAAACTGAATTTTGAACCAAATAGGACGGCTATTACCAAAAGTTTGCATTTTCGATCCAAAAGGACATACTTTCTACTCCAAAAGACAAATGTTGAACAAAATAATTAAATTTCTAAAAAATAATTAAACTTTTAACCTATAAAGATCACACTTCTACCAAATAGTTGAGTTTTAAAGACAAAAGGACGATTTTTTTAGAAGACGGTTGAATTTTCAATCATAAAATATGCCATTTCTAACAAATGATCGGATTTTTTAACAGAAAAGATTAAACTTCAAACAAAAAAACATTTAAATTTAAAACCAAATAGTTTATTTTTCAACGAAAAAGTTCGTTTTTAAGAAAGAAACATAAATTTCGAACCAAAAAGGATGGCTTTTCTACCAAAAAGATTCAATTTTCGATCCGAAAAGACGAGAAAGATAATACTTTCATCAAACAGTTAAGTTTTAAAACCAAAAAGACAAATTTTTTAGAAGATAGTTGAGTTTTTGAACATAAAATATGACATTTCTACCAAAAAGAAACATTTTCAATACAAAGAACGAATTTTCTATCCTAAAAGACGACTTTTTAACAAAACAGTTAAACTTTCGACAAAAATAATTAAATTTTTAAAAAACAGAACATTTTCGACCAAATACTTGAATTTTTAATAAACAAAGTAGAATTTTTAATAAAATAGTTAAATTTTTAACCAGATAACTTAAGAATCCACTAAAAAGATCAATTTTAAAACAAAAATAGAATAATTAAATGTTCAGTTAAAAAATTAAATTTTCAACTAAAGAGAGGAATTTTGAACTAAATTTATAAATCATAAACCAAAAAAATTAATTTTTAATAAAAAATTGCATTTAATACCAAATAGCAAAATTTTCAATCAAGAGGTCGAATTTTCGAACAAAAAAGGTGAATTTTCAACCAAAAATGGAATAGATAAATTTAGAGTTAAAAGAAATTGTTCAACCGAATAGTTTAATTTTCAATACAAAAAGGTAAATTCTCGATCCAAAAGAACGAATGTTCAACAAAACAGTTGAATTTGCGACTTAAAAGATGTTTTTTTTAACGAAATAGTTTAATTTTCCACCAAATAGTACAATTTTTTAACCAAAAGAAATAAATTCTGAGCCAAAAATATAATTGTAGACTTTTAACAGAAGCAGCTAACATTTTTACAAAAATAGTTTACTTTTCATATCAGGTTCTATTAACCCAGTTTGCATTTAAACGAAAAAACGAGCAAAAAGGAAGTTTCTTCAAAACAGGGGAAAAAAGAATTGATTAATATATAGGAAAAAGGGGAAAGAGTGTGAAGTATGCGCTAAGTGTAGATCTCATTTACAAGAAATATAATTACATAACTATAATTATTAAATAAAAAGGACGAGAAATTCACCTGCAATTATAGATCCCCACCAGGGAAGTCCCACAGAAGCATGCAAAAATTCCAAAATATGCTGCACCAAACTCACAGGTGTCCATGAAGTACCTAAACCAGCATTTGCCAGTTCACTTACATTTTCAGTTATGACTTGCGGCTCATTTATTACTGTGGGAACTGTAATCATACTTTTATTATTAATACAAAGGGAGATTTTCCATTAAAATAAAATAAAATTAGAATAAAATTATGTATTAATAATAATAAATATATCTATTTTAATGCAAACACAGAAAAAATTGCAAATAAGGTGACTAAAATTTCTAATTTTCCCTCCCCTGATACAATGTAACTCAAGGCGTGTTATTTCAAAAACAGAGTTACTACAAAATACTAATTTCCAAATTCCATAACATTCCCTGACCGATTTTTCATTTTCCATGACGGTTATAAAATTTTCTTTCAGCTTATATTTTCAACCGTGGAAATTAATGTTCACCGAAAAAGATAAACTTATAAACAATAGGATTCATTTTCTAACAAAAAAAGATGAACTTTTAACAAAACACATGATTTTTCAACTAATTTGAGGAATCTTTAACCATGAAAATTAATTGTCAACAAAAAAGTTTAATTTTCTAGCAAAAAGACGAATTTTCAACTAAAAAAGATCAATTTTCAACCCCAAATGGAAAAGTTATATTTTTAGTCAAAAAATTAATTTTTAACCATAAAAAACGATTTTTAACAAAATAGTTCAAATGTTGAATAAAAAAATTAATTTTCCAGAAAATACAAGAAATTCATCAAAAAAAGATAAATTTTCATACAAAAATGGAGTAGTTAAATTTATTGTTAAAAAATTAATTTTCAACCAGCAAAAAACGAATTTTCATACAACTAGTTCAATCTTCAACAAAAAAAAAAGTTTTGAACTAAAATGATGAATCATCAACTAAAAAAATTAATTTTTAACAAAGTAGACATACTTTTAACTAAGTAGTTAAATTTTTAACGAAAAATGTAATAGTTGATATTTTAACCAAGAAAGATTTTAATTTAAAACCAAAAATAGACGAATTCAACAAAGAAGACGAATTTTGACTAAAATCTTCGAGAACCTCGATTTAAAAAAATTCATTTCAACCAACCAGTGTCATGTTTAGTCAAAAAAGATTAAACTTCTACAATAGGAGAATTTTTAAACCAAAAAGAAAAACAACAAATTTTTAACCAAGAAAGATTTTTTAGCCAATAAAGAACATAAATTTCATACCAAAAAGACGAATATTCCTCAAAACAGTTGAATTCTCAAACCGAAAATATGAATCTTCAACAAAATAGTTAATAATCGACCACATAGTAGAATTTTTAACCCAAAAAGTCGAATTTTCCACAAAACAGTTGAATTTTCAACCAAAAAGCTTCTCTTTTCTGTTTTTTACTAAACTTTTTATTTTCTGAAGAAAATGATAAAATTGCACGTTTATTCTCTAAGTTTACAGTCCATAAAAAATCAGGACAGGTTCTGTTAAATCAGGATATCAGGTCACCCTATTCGCAATTATAATAAAAGCAGAATTTTAACGTCTTTGATAAATAAAACCTATTGGTGGTGCCGGTATTTGAAATGTGTCAACGGTACTCGCATGACGAATAAAACTTTGTCCTGGTACAATCTTACAGTTTGAAACATGCGAAACCGTGAATATGCGATTTCGACAAATTAAATGTAAAGATCTCTTTGAGGTCCGATTCTGAAAATAAGGAATTATTTATTTAATTTTAAACAATCAAAACGGAACCTTCAACTTGAAAAGTTATCAAACTGACAATAACTTGTAGAAGTTACACGAAAAATAACTTATCTCGTAAATGTGTTAGTTTTATCTTTAGCGTATTATTTTCATCAAAGTGTCTACTCAAACCCGGAAAAAAATTCCCTGACAATTCAGGATTCAGGGAACATGTATACAATTTTGCGAATTTATTATAAATAAAGGTTTTTTCAGTCTTTGCAAATATCTAAATGTGTAAAAACAATACTATTAATCGTTAAAATTAAATAACTGTTTTTTTATTTAAGAAAGTAACATTATTAAAGGATAAATACTTTCTCAATGGTGAAAGTTTTCAGGGATTCAATTAATATGCTCAATTTAGAGAGGTTTGAAATAAATAGTAAAAAAAATCATTAATAATTTCTTGCACTTGACCCTAAAATCTATGAAATTGAATAATAATTTAAACAAATTTTTATTTTATCTTCCAATACTTTAAATTCAGTGCATATTTAGTAAAATTAATGTTGGTACTATGTCAAATTGAAAACGCTTTAAGTTCTTAACTTTTCAAGTAAAAATATTGCAATTTCAACAATTTAAATGAATTTTTAACTGGATAGTTGAATTTTAAACCAAAAAGATGAAGTTTAAAAAAAAAACGAATTTTCAACAAAATACATGATTCTCAACCAAATATTTAAATTTTTAACTAAAAAAGATGTATTTTCAACCAAACGGTGAAAGTTTGAAATAAAAAAGGTAAATATACAACCAAATCACAGAACCAAAAATGAAACAGTTAAACTTTCAGTAAAAAAAATGCAACAAAATAATTAAATTTTCAATGAAGTAGTTTAATTTTCGAACTAATAAATAAATTTTCAACTAAAATGATGAATCTTCAACAAAGAAAGTTTAATTTTCAAGAAAAAGGTAATTTTTTACCAAAACAGTTCAACTTTTAACCAAGTAGTATAATTTAAAACCAAAACGATGAATTTTCCACTATGATGATGAATCTTTAACTGGAATAGTTGAATTTTTAACAAAAAAGCTAAAATTTTCAACAAAAGAGTTTAACTTTCAATCAAGTACTTTAATTTTTAATCAAAATCATGAATTTTAAACCTTAATGATGAATCTTCAACTGAAATAGTTGAATTTTTAACCAAAAAGATGAATTTTCAACTAAAAAAGATTATTCTTCAACCAAATCGTGAAATTTTGAAATAAAAAAGATTCATTTTCAACCAAAAATAGAATAGGTTAATTTCAAGTCAAAAAAATAAATTATCAACCAAGAAAAAAATGTTTCTACAAATAGTTAAATTTTTAAACGAAGTGATGAATTTTCAAATCATTTGATAACGAATCTTGAACAGGAATTGTTGAATTTAAAACAAAGCACATGGATTTTCATCTAAAAAGGATACATTTTCAACGAAAAATTGAATAGTTAAATTCTAAGTTAAAAAAGTTACTTTTTTAACCAAAGAGATGAACTTTCAAGTAAAACGATGAATCTTCAACTGAAATAGATGAATTTTGAACCAAAACAATGAGATTTCAAATAAGAAGATTAAGTTTCTACCAAAAAGGACAATTGTTCAATAAGTTATATGAATTCTCAACCAAATAGTTAAATTTTTAACTAAAAAAATTAATTTTCAACCAAATAGTTAAATTTTCAACCGAAGTGACGGATTTTGAACTAATATGATAATGAATCTCCAACAAGAGTAGTTGAATTTTAATAAAAATACATGAATTTTCAACTACAAAAGATTAATTTTCAACAAAATAATAAAATAGTTGAATTCTCAGTTTAAAAAGTTAATGTTTAACCAAAGAGATTTATTTTTAACTAAAATGTCTACTCTTTATTTGAAATAGTTAAAATTTTCAACCAGAAAGATAAATTAAGAAAAAAAGATTTTAACTTGCAACCAAGAAGTTTAAATTTCAACCAAAATCATGAATTTTTAACAAAAATTACGAATCTTTAATCGGAATACATGAATTTTTAACTAAGATTATGATAATTTCAATACGAATAGTTATATTTTCAGTAAACAAAAATTAATTTTCAGCCAAAAAAAAAAACGAATTTTAAACAAAATATTTGAACTGTCAACCAAAAAGACGAATTTTCAAAAAATATTTGAGTTTCAACCAAGAGATTTTAGTTTAATTTTCGACACCAAAAAATATTCAACAAAACTGTAAATATTTTAACAAAAACGATTATTTTTTTAAATTGTTGATTTTTCAACCAAGTGAAAAAATTTGTAACTCAAAATATAATCGTCAGGAGAAAGCAACTAAAAAAATAGAAATATAAGGTAAATAAATTTCTGAGAATATTGTATCTGGGTTTAAAAAAAAGATAATTTTCAACCAAAAGAAAAATAATTTTAAAAAAATAGTTACAGTTTTAAACAAAGTGATGAATCTTCAACTGGAATAGTGGAATTTTAAACCAAAAAGATGAATATTCAACTAAAATGATAAACCCTTAACTAGAATAATTGACTTTTCACCCAAAAGGATTATTTTTCAACCAAGAAGATTAATTTTTACCAAAAAATATGACTTTTTAAATAAAAAACATAATTTTTCGACCAAAAATTGAATAATTAAACTTTTAGTTAAAAAAATTATGTTCAACCATAAAGATGAATTTTGAACTTTAATTATGGAATATGCAACTGAAATAGTTAAATTTTCAGTTAAAAGAAATTAGTTTCGAGCCAAAGAAAAAACGAATATTCAACAAAATAGCTCATTTTTTAACCAGAGATGAATTTCCAATTATTATGACGAATCTTCAAGCAAAAAAATTAATTTTTAACAAAAATTGTTTAAGTTTAAATCAAGTATTTAAATTTTAATTCTAACAAAGATTAAAAATTAAAATCTGCAATCAAACACTGTCAAGTTTGACAAAAAAAAAAACGAATTTTCCATATGAATTGACTTCAAACTAAGAAAGATTTTTTAGTCAGAAGAGAAAAAAAATTGCAAACAAACTGTCGAATTTTTAAGCGAGATAATGAATTTTCAAACCGAGAAGATTAATTTTCTACCAAAAACGAATTTTTAACAAAATACTTGAATGTTTAATAAAAACTAGAATAGTTGAAATTTCAGTTACAAAATTAATTTCAAAACAAAAAAAACGAATTTTCAACAAAACAGTTAAATATAATAATAAAAAGCTACTTTTACAAATTAAGAATAATTGTTATTCAATTTTACGTTGCAATTTGAAAAAACTAAGCACGTTCTCGAAAAAATTCCCTGACATTTCTAAGTTTTTTTCAGGAATATAAAAATTCCCTGACATTTCCAAATTTTTCTACGAATATAAGAATTCTCTGACATTTCCAGGTTTTTCCAGGAATATAAATATTCCCTGCCATTTCCTGGTTTTTCCAGGAATATAAAAATTCCCTGACAATGCCAGGTTTTCCAGGTGAGTAAACACCCTGTTCATGAATTTTATACTATTTAAATAACAGCTGAATCTTACACAAGATTTGTAATGAGTTTCTTTAGATTGAATCATTGAGACATTGGAAATGAAAGAATTTATGATCTCGAAAACATTTAAGTCAATTTCACTAATTGATTTTTGCAATCGAATTAAAATTATTCAATCTTGCACATTCGTAAATAAGGTAAATAATATAATTCTGTTTATTATACAACGTGATTTTATACCTTCATAACCTAAAAACTAAGGTAGCTCCGGAAAATCTTACTTACCTTTGTTAGAGAATGTGATTTTGAAACAGCTCTACTTGCAGTAGTTAATGACATTCGTGACAACATTTTGACTTTAATTAATCACTTAATTTTCTATTTAAAAACGTCTAAACATCAAAACTAAAAGTTCCGAAACTTCCGGAATATTCCTAGGTTATGCTCATGATCACACAACACACACTGATACACACACTAGCGTAATTGCAGACGACTTTTTTTTCACAAGTACAGTTTCAAGAAATAGATGACGCAGAAAACGTTAGCAGAAGACACAAGCGGGATTTTGAAAGTTTTGTGTTTTGTGACATTTCTTAATTTGTCATTTCGGTCATATTTTTGAGGAATGAAAATTGATCATTTAAAATAAATACGGAAACTTTCTTAAAATACAAGTTTCAAATGATTGTATTATTATTATGTAAATAATTATTGAAAGGGGATTTCACAATATCAGGGTGTCTTCTAGACGGATGATTTTAAATTCCCGTTCACTTACCGGTCAATTTAAAAGAGTTCAAATTCAAAAGATTTCAATGACAATGATTTCAAATGGTTTTTTAAATTTCAAGAAATTTCTAAGCATTTCAATGATAAACAAAAATTATTTTAATTTCATTTATTTAATTAATTATGATTTAATGAGACATGATTTAATTTATTATTATTATAA
>JAUELO010000087.1:3510492-3523416 GCA_032357855.1 Amphibolips quercusostensackenii | reverse complement strand
TGTATTGTGAAGAAGCTACAACCTCTGTAAAGATCACACTCTTAGACTTTCACATATTTTGGCTGCGCGTTTGAAATTCTAAAGACGTTCTTAATTATTATTGTCAGTTTACGTGAATCGCGAATTTATCAGTCTAAAGCGATTGGCCTTCGTTTTTCTTCGCAAATCTTAGTGGTCTTAAAGCTCTTATAGTTGCGGCAACTCGTGTGGAAAAGTGTTCTGGCGCTGGTCTGGACCAGACCAGACCGTCTGGTTTTAAGAATTGACGCTGACCAGACGGACTGGCCTGGGCTTGGCCAAAAGTGTAACGTTTTTTCTGGCTAGCCTAATGCCAGACCGTCTGGTCAGCCGCTGCCTATGGGCTGGCCAGCCGCCAGTTATCTTATTTTCTATCATTTTTAAAACCCTGTATTTTTTTTAAATATGCTGATCAAACTTTGATTTTTTTTTAGTTCTTGGATACCTAAACAGCGCCAAACCTGGACCAGACTAGTCTGTTAAGGTGATAAGAAAAACAAGGCTTGTTTTGATTTTGTGAATTTTCTATTTTCTATCATTTTAAACACCCTGTAACTTTTTTGAAATCTCTCAAAAAAATTGGATGATCGAACTTAGAACTTTTTTTGGTCTTGGCTCGCTGATCACATCAGTCCTGGGACAGACCAGACCTTCCAGTATAGACGATCTAGAAAAATCCAAGCCTGGGCCAGACCTGTAACCAGACTACCAGGAAATTTGTCTTCACGGGAACCAATAAATTTGTTATTCTTAACGTTTTGGTTCATTCAAAAAATCAGTCAGTAATTCAGATAATTTCTTTAATTGATTAGACTTGATATAGAAGTTTATCAGTTGATGCTTCAACATTTCACTTTCTGCCCCAGTTATTCGGTTCTTTCATAAAAAAAAAACACTGCAGCACTTACGTTCGTAGTATCGGTTACCGATGATCACAGTCGAATTGTGTACTAAAAAGACGTAATTCTGTACTCGTGTACTTCTGCAATTAATTAAATGTCGATCCAACCATTACTGATGTCAGTAGTTAAATGTCGGAAAAATTGTTCATTTACTTTTCTATAGTATACAGAGTGTGATCATTGGTAACCATTACCACGAACATAAGTGCTGCAGTGTTTTTTTGTATGAAAGAACTGTATGACTGGGGCAGAAAGTGAGCTGTTGAAGCATCAACTGATATTACTTCTATATCAAGTCTAATCAATAAAAGGGATTATCTGATTACTGATTGATTTTTTGAATGAACCAAAACGGTAAGAATAACAAATTCATCGGTTGTCGCAACTGTAAGAGCGTCAAGACCACTAAGTTTGCCAAAGAAAACGAAGGCCAATTGCTTTAGACCGATGAATTCGAAGTTCGCGTAAGCTGATAATAATAATTGAGAACGTCTTTAAAATTTCAAATGCGCGGCCAAAATCTGTGAAAGTCTTAGAGTATAATTTTTTACAGAGATTGTAGCTTCTTCAAAATACACTGAAGAATTCTGTGGTAAGGAGCATAAATACATAATGCTCGCAAAACTATATATGCAAGTGGAAATGGACGTATCTAATTTTATTAATAAGTTCAACAATCTTGGGCGAAGTGATGAGTTCAACCGACTAGAATACTAGATAGTAGGAACAACTACCCTCAAAGCCAGCCAATAGAAAATGGTTTCACCAAGTAAATAGCATTGAGAAATATTATTCGTAAATTGACATGATTCACACAATGTGCATATTCCGTTTATCGTACAAGTTTGGTGTACATAGTATGTATGTGTATGGCGTATGTAATAGTACACAAGAAGATCAAAAGGGCAAGAAGTAAAGTAAAATCTATGCTAAAGTATATCTATGATTTCAAATGATGCTCATTTGAGAGTCATCCTCCTATCATAAAAAAGAGGTTGCGATTACATCTCGAAAGCTAAAGCCATATTCTCTTTTCACCTATTGGTTGGATTTAAATTCGCCGCCTATACTTTAGAATCGATATCAGAATCGAGATTAGCGGAATGTATCATGAAGCCAATGCATGCGCACCGAAGTGCGGTCTAGAATCATTTTTCGGTAAAAAAAAACGTAAACATAAACTGACATGATTGCAACAATGTGCATATTGCGTCTATCGTACACCTTTGGTGTACGTAGTATGTATGTGTATGGCGAATGTAATAGTACGCAAAAAAGATCGAAAGTGCAAGATGTAAAGTAAAATCTATGCAAAAGTATATCTTTGATTTCAAATGATGCTCATTTGAGAGTTATCCTCCTATCATAAAAAAGAGGTTGCGATTATATCTCGAAAACTAAAGCCATATTCTCTCTTCATCTATTGGTTGGATTTAAATTCGCCGCCTATACTTTAGAATCGAGATCGAATCAAGATCAGCGGAATGTATCATGAAGCCAACGCATGCGCACCGAAGTGCGGTCTAGAATCATTTTTCGGTTAAAAACAGAGCGCGTAATCGCGTATTATAAAGTAAAGGCATAGTTAGAAATTCTACTACTTTTTTATCTTTATTTTTTTTTAATTTAATTTTTATTCGAAAATTTTATTATTTTGTCTTTGGTTAAAATTGATCGTTTTTATTTAAAAATTCAACAATTTCGTTAAAAATTGTTGAAATTGATTGTAAGTTTGTATTTTTGAAAATTGAACTTCTTTGTTAAAAAATCATTTTATTATTTGAAAAGCCATCGCTTTTGCTGAAAATTCAACTGTTTGGTTGAAACATATATTTTGTTAAATAATTTTTTCAACTTAAAATTTCATTTATCTATTTTTAATTGAAGATTCAACAATTTGTTTAGAAATTTATATATAATTGTATATTTATCTTTTTTTTAGAAAATTAATCTTTATTGTTGAAAATTCAGTTACTACTTGATTGAAACCTTAACTTCTTTGTTAATAATTCATTTAACTATTTGAAGATCCATCGCTTTTGCTAAAAATTTAACTATTTTGTTAAAATTTTGTTTTTTTAATGATTTTTTCTACTTAAAATTTCATTCTTTTATTTTTGGTTGAAAATCTAACAATTAGGATAGAAATTTACATATGACATTGTATATTTATCTTTTATGGTAGAAAATTAATCTTCTTGGTTAAAAATTTAGTTACTGCTTCGTGGAAAATTTAACTTCTTTGTTAAAAATTTATTTTAAGATTTAAAGATCCACCTCTCTTGCTGAAAATTCTATTCGGTTGAAAATTCTTTTTAAAGTAATTTTTGTAACTTAAAATTTCATTCTTTTATTTTTGGTTAAAAATTCAACAATTTGGTTAGAAATTTATATATTTTATTAAATATTTATATTTTTTAGTAGAAAATTAATCATCCTATTTAAAATTCAGTTACTACTTAATTGAAATTTTAATTTCTTTGTTAAAAATCATTTTATTATTTAAAGAGCCATCTGCCTTGCTGAAAATTCAACTATTATGTTGTAAATTCGTTTTTTTAAATAATTTTTTTAACTGAAAATGTCATTTCTCTATTTGTGATCGAAAATTCAATAATTTTGTTGAAAGTTCAGTTACTACTTGGTTGAAAATTTAACTTCTTTGTTAAAAATGCACTGTATTATTTAAAGAGCCATCGTTCTAGTGAACAATTTAACTATTCTTTTCAGTTAAAAAAAAATTCTATTAAATTAAAATTTTATTATATTTTTGGTTGAAAATTGATCGCTTTCAGTTGGAAATATTATTTAAAGAGCCATCTCTCTGTCTCAAAAGTCAACTACTTTATTAAAAATTCCTTTTCGTTTTGAAATAATTTTTTTCATGGAAAATCTTATTATTCTATTTTGGGTTGATATTTAACAAATTAGTTAAAAATTTGTGTATTTTATTGTAAATTCTTGTACTTTGTTAGATAATTAATCTTCTTGGTTGAGTATTTAATTGCTACTCGGTTGAAAATTACGCGTATTTGTTAAAAATTCATTGTGTTATTCGAAGATCCATCATTATGATTGAAAATTCAGCTATTCCTTTCAATTCCTTTATTTTAAATCAATTTTTTTCGACTTAAAATTCAAGTATTAAACTTTTCGTTAAAAATTGATAGTTTTTAGTTAAAAATGTAAAAATATGGTTAAAAATGTAAGTATTTGATTTTAAGTTCGTCTTGTTTGGTAAAAAATAATTTTTGTTGATTGAAAAATAAATTACTTGGTTGAAAGTTGAACTTCTTTTTTAAAAATTAATTTTATTATTTAAAAAGCCATTTCTTTGATTAAAAATTCAATTAATTGATTCAAAGTTGATATTTTTTGTTGAAAATTCACTTTTTTATTCAACATTTCATCTCTCTGGTTGAAAATTCAATTATTTTATGAGAAATTGTTTTTTGAATTAATTTTTTCAACTGCAAATTCAATTATTCTATTTTTGTAGAAAACACACTGATTATAAAAAAAATGTACCGTTATTAAATCAATTCAAATACTAATCCTATTTAGGGAAAATCGGATTATTTAAAAATTTATGATTATTCACAATCAAAACTTTAACATTTTTTGTATCAAAAAGTGACATAGGCGCGTGCTATAAGCGCGCGCATGACGATCTAGTGAGATGAAATTAAGAATGCTCCTCGTTTCAATGGAATGACATACTTTGTAGGGGCCAATAAAGTATTTTCTTTCTTTTTGACTGTGAAGTAAAATTGGCGTAATTCTCGCAAAAATATATGTTGTTACTAAGGACGTGAGTGTATACAGAAGAAAAAGTTGTATCGGTGCCGGAAAGGTTTCAATGAAATTTTTTATTTTTTAAAAATATGTTATAACTTTTGTGAATTTTTTTTCAAGTTGGCATGTGTTGTAAATTAGTCTTATAAAAGTATAAACTTACCACCCTAAAATATCATCTTTAAAAATTATATGTTTAAAAGCTTTCAAGAATAATATAAATAATTTTTAAATTTTTGAAATTTTGATATAATTGAAAAATTTTATGGGAATAGTTTCGGAATATGTTTTGTATCTAGTGAAAATTTGGAATGATATTTCATGATCTATCAAAAAATATTTTTTTTTCCTATTTTTTGAAAATTTCTTAAATGTTGAAAAGCATTTAACTTTTTTAATTTACATAAAAATACAAATATTATAAAGGTAATTTGCTAGTCTTTTGTCGTGTACCAAAAACTTGGAGATAAATTTCTAAAACTCTTAAAAAAATTTTATTTAAAATTTTGAAAATGCTCTTAACTTTTTGAATTTTGATCCAATTGAAAAATTTATTTGGGATCGTTTCGAAAATTTATTTGATATATAGTAACAGTTTTGAATAGAATTTCTCAATCTTTTAGAAAAATTATTTTTTTAAATTTTTTTTTGAAATTTTCTAAATGTTGAAGAGTATATACATTTTTTTACTTTGATCGAAATAAAAATGCCATTAGAATATTTTGCAATTATTTTTTTTCGTGAACGAAAATCCTTGACAAAAATTTCTAAAATTCTTTGAATTTCTTTTTCAATTTTTTGAAAATTCTCTACATTTTTTAGTTTTATTTTTTACATCTGGTTAACGAACTTGAGCTTCATTTTAGGACCCTGAAAAAGTGTATCAAAGGCTGATTGTATTGGAAAAATCCTTCAAAGTTAGCCTGTTAAGACGTTAATTAAGTCGCTCAAATCTCCCCCTACCTTACTTTTCCCTCCCCTACTCCCCCTGCTTTCTCCTCTCCTTCCTACTTCCCCGCACCTTATTTAAATCTTTGCCTCCCAACCCTTCCCCAACTAATACATCCTTTCCCCTAATTTTCTTCCTCAGACTTCACTTTCCTTCCTCTACTCACCATCATCACCCAACTAGCCCTCCCTTCACTCCCCACACTACCCTCCCTTCACTTCCCACACTACCCTCCCTCACTTCTAATCATTCCCTCTCATTTTCTGCTCATTTCTTCTTACGCTTTCTCTGCTCATTCTCCTTACTGCCCCGCCCATAATTACACATACTGTCTCTCTCCTCACTTTCGCTAATTTTCCTTCTCTTATTTTTACTCATTTCCCTTACTTTCCCTTCATTCATTTCTCCTTACTCCTTCTCATCTTATTTGCCTACACTTCCCCAGTTTCCTTCCCCTTACATCCACTACTTTCTGTTTTCTCATTTCCCTTCACTTTCCCTACTTTCTCTCCTCTTATTTGCCCTATTTCCTTTTCCTTTATAAACTCTACTTCCCCTCCTCTTATTTTCCCTCGCTTACCCTCGCTTCCAGCATTTTCCATCCTCTCACTTCCACTACATTCTCTTCCTTTATTTCGCCTTACGTCCCCTCTACTAATTTTCTCTACTGTCCCTCCCCTCATGTTCACTCGCTTCTCCTATTTTCCCTCCTTTGACTTTCCCTCATTTCCCCTACCTTCCTTACTTTATTTATCCTTATTCCCCACCCCCTCATTTTCCCGCGCTTCCACTACTTCTACTCCCCTCGCTCAACCTACTTCTTCTTCCCTCATTTCCCCTACTTTTTCTGCCCTTGCTTCCCCTAACCTCCTCCTCTCACATTCGCCACTTCTCTTCACTCAGGACCTATCACTTACCCTAATTTCCCTCCCCTCATGCACTCTCACTTTCCCTACTTCCTCTCCCTCATTTCCCCCTATCTTCCGCTCACCTCATTCTCTCTAATTTTCCCTACTTCCCCTACCTCCCTTTCCATCATTGTCACTAACTTTCTCTACTTACCCATCCCTTATTTTCCCTTACTTTCCTACTTTCTCTCCCTTCATTTCCCCTCCTGGAAAAAAATACGATCGGATGGCCAACCGAATGAAACTATTTGGATTTCTGACCGGGGATACGAAACCCTAAAAATTAATATTATATCCTCTATAATTATTAATTCTCTATTTAGGTTTCCCCTCCGGGATTTTCGACAACTTCTTATCCTCTCTTGTGAAGAACTTTCAAATCACTTTAAACAATGTGCACGTAAGATATGAGGAAAGATTTGCAAAAAAAGTACAAAGTGCTTGCGGAATCTGCATGCAAAGTTTAACGATGGCTACTACAAACAAGTAACTATTATTATTTACTATAAAGTAATTATATTAAAAAATAATTAATAGACTTGACAAACTAATCTTTTAAAATTTCAGTAAATGGAAACCTGGCGTCACACCTACGAACTCAACAACCATTTATCAATTAATAAGAGTCGAATCTTTTTGCATTTACATGGATCCGAGTGCAGAAACTTCTTTAAAAAGTTACCCTTCCACTTGGGATTTTGATTTCTTGCTCAACTGGAAGGACACGATGCGTCGGTCTCTTCAAACATTTGCTTTGAATGATCAAGAGTTTCAGTTTTGTAAGTTTATCCTTCAATTTATATTAATTGACGAGGGGAAATCACTCTACAGTAGATAGGGGCAAATTTAATAGCATTTAACTGCATCAGTTTTCAAAAATAAAGAATATTTTTTGTTTTTGAATAAAGCTTACATATTCAATTGAATATATATAATTTATTAATATTATACTTACAATTAAAATCAATTTATTGAATAAATAATAGTTGAAACTATCACTGTTTTACAAAAATCATAAAAACTTACACTTTTGATATTTTTTCTATCACTGACATTCTGTGAGATTTGTTTATTTTTCATACCATTTATCTTGACTTGTGATGACAGAAGATCGCTTAATTTCGACATACTTTAATCCTAAAAATGATACCTTTTCCTAGTGACTCCCTAAAAAAAAGTAAAATTTCTAAGCTTCTAAATAACTACATATTCACCCTATTTTTCATATAATAATTTACAAAAAATGGAATTTAAAAACTTCACAAGTCAAAATAAACAAAAAAACACAACAGCGTGAAACGAATACGAGCCCATCGCAGAAATGCCAATTTCGACAGCAGAATTTTTTGCAATTTTTTTATTATTTACTGATGGTTACCTACCGTTGGAAAATGTTATTGCAAATAAGAAGTCCTCAAACATTTATGAATAATAAAGAAAGAATGCTTTATATCAATAAATATTGTTCACTAAACTTCAGACTTTGATTATAATGTATAAACATGCCACAACATGTTGCATTTAGGTACAAAGTATGAATAATGAGGCAAAATTTTTGTTTTTAGATTGAAAATAATTTTTTTGCTCTCACACATTAATTAATTATAATATATAAATGAAAATTTAGCAGAAGACATAGTATCGTTACTGAAATTTTATACAAAAAAAAATAATGAACATTTTTTGCTAGTTTCCTAGTTTATTAAGATTATCTAATGTAAATCATTATCTACTGTAGGGTGGTTTCCCCTCTATCATAAACCTTAAAATGTACAATTAAGGGGTGGTCAAATTTGAAAAGGCCTTAGAATTTAAATATATTTAAAGCTGCTCAATTTTAGGTGAAAAGGGTATTTTTTCGAAAAAGGGTATTGAAAGGAGATTTTGCTCGTATTTCAAAACTTTTTATATCATATGGATATCTTGTAAATATTGAAAGAAATTGCCTTCTATCAGTAGTGACTTTTCTTAAGAAAGTTTTCTAGTCATTTTTGGGCTAAACGTTTTTTTTAGGTAGATTAAAAGAATCTCTTAGAACCTTTAGCACTATCTACTGATAAAATACATCAACAATAAATTCAGTAAGATCAAGGCTGAAAAACAGATAAACAACAGAATTGAAAAGTGTTCATATTTGAATGCTCTTAAAGATTATTTTTATCAGTAGATAGATTTTGATTTATTATTCTCATAAATTTTTGTATAGTGTATTGTTTTTACAGTTTTTAAATTTGTTTATAATGTATTTTTGTCAGTTGACAGCTCTCAGACGCTAAAAGCATTGTTTAATGGCAGTTAAAAAAATATAGTTTAAAAAAACAACAATTAAAAAAGTTTTTCACGAAAATAGCAAAATTATGAAGATAACAATTTTTTTAAATACATAGTTTGCTAGCTAGAATTAACTCTGAATTAATTATATTTAATTATAGTGTCATAATATATACCAATTTTTTGCACATTATTTTTGTTTTCCAAAATTTGGTCAACAATTTGGTTCAAATTTTTTTCCTCTCTTGACTGAAAAAATTTTGTTTATTTATTTATTATTTATTTTATTTTATTCATGCTTAAACTTTGTGCTTTTTTTTAATAAACTTTTTTTGGATTTTGTATGGAAATCTTTCCTAGCTGAAAATTCAACTGCTTGGTTGAAGATTAATTTCTTTAACTGAAAAGGTAACTATTTCATGTTTTATTAAAAATGTTTTTTATTGAAAATTCAAAAATTTTGATATAAAGTCATTCTTTTTGGTTGATGATTCAAAGGTTTTTTTTAAATTTGTCTTTGTTGAGTTAACTACATTGTTGAAAATTTTTCCTTTTGGTTGGAAAATTATTCTTGGTACAAAAATTCAACTACTTAATGGAAAGTAAAACTCGTTTGTTAAAAAACAATTTTTTTGGTTAAAGATAAGTCATTTTGATTGAAAACTTACGTATTTTTTTGAAAAATTGTTTCTTTTTTGGGTCGTAAATTAATTTTTTAACTGGAAATTTAAATTTTATTTTTCTTAAAAATTGGCCCTTTTTTTTAAATTCCACTGTATGTTTAAAATTCAACTGTTATGTTTAAAATGCATTTATTTTGTAAAAAATTTGTCTATATGGTTAAAATATTCATTATTCAGACGAAAATTTTATTATTTTATTGAAAATTAAATAATTATGTTATGAAGTCATTTTTGTTAAAAATTGATTCTTTTATCGTTAAAAAATTAACTATTTGATAGAAAATTCATGTATTTTATTGAAATTTCATATTTTTGTTCCAAAATTTAACTGATTGTTTCAAAAATCATGTATTTGATTAAAAAATCGTTTTTTCGATTGAAACATTCATTATTTGGACAAAAATTCAATTATTTTTTAAAATTTAACAACTTTGATATAAAGTCATCCTTTTTGGTTCAAAATACAAATTTGTTTAAATTCGTCTTTTTGGTTAAAATATTTATTATTCAGACAAAAATTTTATTATTTTATTGAAAATTAAATAATTTTGTTATAAAGTCATTTTTGTTGAAAATTGATTCTTTTATCGTTGAAAAATCAACTATTTAATAGAAAATTCATGTATTTTATTGAAATTTCATATTTTTGTTCCAAAATTCAACTGCTTGTTTGAAAACTCATGTATTTGATTAAAAAATCGTCTTTTTGGTTGAAAAATTCATTATTTGGACGAAAATTCAATTATTTTGTTGAAAATTCAACAACTTTGATATAAAGTCATCCTTTTTGGTTGAAAATACAAATTTGTTTAAATTCGTCTTTTGGGTTACAAATTTAACTATTTTGGTAGAAATTCAACTATTTGATTACAAATGCAATTATTTGGTTCAAATTAAATCGTTTTAGGTTAAGCATTCAACTATTTTGTAGAAAATTAGTTTTTTTGGCTTTAAAATTCATCGTTTTTAGTTGAAAATTAACCTACTTGGTTGGAAGTTGAACTTGTCTGTAAAAAATTATTTTTTCTTGGTTGAAGATTCATAATTTTAGTTGAAAATTAATTTCTCTAGTAAAAAACTTACCTATTTTTTTAATTTGTTTTTCTTTGTGATGAAAATTAATTTTCTTAACTAAAAATTTAATTATTCTATTTTTGTTAAAAATTGATGATTTTTAGTTAAATATTCAACTATTTGGTAGAAAATTCATGTATTTCATTAAAATTTCATATTTTTGTTCAAAAATTCAACTGCTTGTTCAAAAATTCATGTATTTGATTGAAAAATCGTCCTTTTTTTAAAATATTCATTATTTGGACGAGAATATAATTATTTCATTGAAAATTCAACAATTTGTATATGAAGTCTTCCTTTTTGGTTCAAACTTCAATTTTTTTTTTATTTGTCTTTTGGGTTACAAATTTAACTTAGTCGGTCGAAAATTCAACCATTTGATTATAAATGCAATAATTGGGTTGAAAGTTAATCGGTTTTCGTTGAACATTCAACTATTTTGTAGGAAATTAATTTTTTGCTTTAAAATTCATAATTTTGAGTTAAAAATTTAACTACATGATTTAAAGTTGAACTTGTTAGCAAAAAATTCATTTTTTTGGTTGAAGATTCTTTATTTTAGTTGAAAATTCACCTCTTCAGTCAAAAATGAAACTGTTTGAAAATTCAAATCTTTTTTGCTTGGAATATCAATTATATTACATTTTTTGTTGTCAATTTTTTTTTAGTTTGTTTAAAAAGTCAACTTTGTGTCAAAAAGTAGTTCATTATAAGTGACTTCAGTTATTTTTGATTCAACATTAAAATCTTTTTTTTTTGTCTGAAAATTCAACTGTTTCGTTGAATTTGAAATACTTAAAAAATACGTTTTTCTTGTTAAAGATTAAAAATTTTAGTTGAAAATTCATCTCTTTGGTTGAAAATTAATATTTTTGGTAAAGAATTTATCTTTTTGGTTTAAAATTCAATTATTTGGTTTAAGCTTCCCCTATTCCCCTATTTTTGAGAAAAATCTCCTTATTTGCCCTATTTTTAGAGCATTTTTATGAATATAAATATAAACTGATTTATTTTTTTGTTTTATTTTTTCGATTGAATCTTTAATGATTTCCTCAATGTGAAGGATGTCCTTTAAATCCATAAAATTGGTAAATAAATTGTAAAGGAAACATTTGATATTAGCATCATTAAAAATTTTTAAAACTCTCTTTCAAAGCGGCTTGTTTGCTGATATCTTAAATTTCGGTTGACGATTCTTAAAAATAAATCAAAACCTTGTAAAAAAAAGAAAAATTAGGTCAAGATTCTCAATTTTAGATCTTTTAGGAAATTTGTTAAATTTAAGGGGGATAAGGGAAACACAGAAGATTAGGTAAGAAAGAAGACGGATTGTTATTCTTGTTTATAATTTAGTTATTTTGCAAAGTTATTGATTATCTGTATATCCAATCTCGAAAGCTTTTAAATTTGAACAATTTATATGCACTAATTACATTAAATTGGTATCTTCAATAACTTAAAATTCTGTTCAAAGTCTTTAAAAATCTTTTAATTTTTATTTATATTTTTTAAGTGGTAAAACCCTTCACAACAAAAATAAAGATGATCATCAGCAAAGCAACTGAAACGCGGGATTCGCGAATGCTAGTTGATATCGTTTTACAAGATGTTGCGATGCAAGTTTCAAAAGACCAATACATCACCTTCCTCAGACTTCATGATTCGCTTCACCGGGCAACTGTGAGCAGGTAAGCATTAACCACAATCATGATATAAAAAAAAAACATAAAAGTTTGATCGTTTTTACTAAAAACATGAACTATTTCGCAACTTCAGGCACAATAAAAAGCACCATCCAAACTGCACAGCTCAAGAAAATCCAAAATCTTGGTGGAAATATGCGCATTGCGTTGTCGTAGAGCAAAACGTCCGACCTTACACCTGGAGACGAATTCAAGCCCACAGAACAAACTACAAACGTTACAAAGAAGCTTTCATACAGACTCTCCTGAAACCGAACGATACTGAACTAAAAATGGATTTGCAAAAATACGAAGACACCCTGTCAATCCTCAATATCGTCATTGCCCGAGAAGACGCCAAAATTGAACTAAAAAATAAAAACCCCGACCTTGTCACGGTAGAAGCTAAGGAATCGACGGTGAGATTAGTAGTCAAAAGTGAAATTAAAGCTCAAGAGACTAATACAAAAAATGGAAAGTTTCTTGAATTCAACTGCAACGATTTAGACGGGAAAGAAAAAAGCGAGAAATTGACGAAGTTTTTAGGTAAGTTGAATTCTGCATCAGTGGTGGGAAGGAACCAGTTTTTAAAAACTATATGTTATTTTTTTGGTAAAGATAGTGGTAACGAAGTTACTGTTG